>MU868471.1:139451-161531 GCA_036418205.1 Ostertagia ostertagi | reverse complement strand
AACCCGTTACGGGCTTGCGCTTCGAAACCACGCTGTTAAGGCTCTTGAAGCATACTTCAACATACTAACGTATTTCGCAATGAAACGGTCTTAGACGGAAGAAATTTGAAATTGAATAGAAATGAGACAGGAATTATGAGACAACCCAATAGAACAGCACGATTTTACACGAGCTGGTCGTGAAAGTTTAGAAACTCGAAAACAGGCGAATCTTGCAAATTCTTCTAGTGAAGAAATTTGGCGGCCATACAGTCTACTCCATGACTCAGCTGGGTTCCCACCCTCGAAACTCTGTGTTATAGACCATTCCCATATCCTACCTGGAGCACGCTTCACCTTAAAGCTCTACGGAAAGTAAGTGAGCTTGGGACAGACGAAATTCCCGAAGACATTCCTGATTCTCACAAAAATTCTAAAAAGCTTCCGAATCGTCCTCAAGAAAGTCCTTCACCTTACTCAAATTCTTTTCACCCCTCTTCCGGAGTGTGCGGAGCTTGATCATGACTTTGAATGATCACTGCAATACTCTCTACAATGCCGCGACCCAAGCTATCGAAGAGAAGCTTGGTGCTCCAGAATATTTTGGTTATGACGTGAAGACGATAGCTCAGCTGATTGACCTTTGAATCAGCCTGGAAAAAACACGAGACCATGGAAGATTTTTCGAGCTTTTCCTTCCTCAACGTTTTAGTGGCAAACGAGATTACAGTCCCTGTTCTCACAACTTTGTAAATGATGGAACTTTATATGAGATGAAATAAACTGTGCATGAAAATAATGCTTTTTGCGGCGGAACTTATGAGTACAACATCGAGGCTCTGAAATCGAACGCTGGCCTTGAAAACGCCAATTTTCGTGTTAGAAACGATCGCCACTTCCATCTTGAACACGCAGTTGGAAATGATGATTGTGGACTTTCTACTGAATTCGCATTTGACTCTCTACCCTTTGAGTACAGTTGGCAGACATCTGTACCACTAGTACTCAAAAGCACAATTACAGATTAGGGACTTATCGCGACAGGAATGCCCGTTTGATGGCGGAAATGTGCCCAAATAGAAAGCTTATGATTCATTTGTAGCGACAAATTGTCGCAACTCAATGCGAGTCATCCCGGAGCAAGTCGTACCGCAAGGTTACGGGTTTGTGTGCGAATCAAAAAGGTAATCTCTAGGTTTTGCGCACTTTTAATACTGAAATGTTTACTTGGAAATGGTGACTAAAATGCCAAATCATATTTTTAAAATGTTCATTAGCAGGATGGTGTGGTAACAAGAGGGGCCGCTACCGCGCGCTTGGCCCCTAGATCGAATCTCAGGCAAATCCGAAGTACGCCATCCAAATTTCCATAGATGACGAGTTGCTGCTGGTAACGACACTTACCACGCAAACCACATCGGTAACTTCATTTCAAAAAACCATAGTCTAACAAGGGGGGTCTTTCAGGGCAAGCCACGCTTTTTCAAAACGGTTTTGTGCATATTGTAGGGACGCATGTAGGGAACGCAAAACCATGTTTCATTTTCGCTGAACGGTTTAGCAGTACCAAAAAAGAAGCATAAGGTACTGTTAAGGGTTCGATCCCCCGTGGCGACTAAATTTTGCATTTGGGTTGGCGCCTACGGTTTGGTGCCAAATCGCGCTAAATGTCAAAATCAGATGTCAAATTCATCGTCAGGACCATTTTGAAGCCAACAAGTGGCCGCCAACCTTGATTGCAAAATTTACCGCGGGACCTCGAGTGCAAATTGGTATCACTTTTGACCTAATCTTAGTTTGAGAGTATATCATTTTTATGCATACTGCTAAAACCGTTCAGCGTAAACGAAACATGGTTTCGTGGTCTACACATGCGTCCCTACATATGCAACAAACGTCTCCAGAAAGCGTGGCTTTGCCCTGAAAGACCTCCCCCACCTTGTAAGGGCTAAGAATTTGTTGTTTGACAATAACGAAGCACAGCTCAAATTTCAGAAATTTGTAAACAAATTTATACCTCAACAACAAATCCTTGTTAAAACGAGAGCGTAAGTGAAGCTGTATTACGGCTTGTGTTCATAAGTCACTGCGGCTTGCTGTGGCAGTTTGCCTATGGCAGTATTGTTAGAATGCGAGAGCTAATTGAGTACAATACGTTTGCGAACAACGAAGCGGAGCCTCCAATGCGATGCTTGCACTTTGACCTAAGGGCACACCCAAGGATGAGTACAGGACCAGCGATGCAAATTAATGAGATAAGTAACAAATTTCGACTTGTAGGGACATCAAAATAATGAGAAAGAAGAAAATATACAGTCTTTTAATAAGGCTAGCACGTGAAGTTGCTGAGACGGAGATCGTAAATTAATAGAGGTTTCTGGAAGTATAGCACGATCTTCTGCGTAATGGCTACGCTGTCCCTCAGCATGATGATGACATTGGGCTAGAAAGTGAGTGTGTCTACAAAGATCAGAAGTTGTACGCCACTGGAGATAGCGTTTGGGAAAGTTGTGCCCGTCTGGAGGGCTTTGCTGCGGAAGGTGGAGAAGGTGGTCGGGATGAAGGAGGTGACGGCGGTTTGCTTACGGGTCCCGATTGAGGCAGTGGACGGGGTGGAGGAACTGCAGGGCTGTTCGGTGCAGGGGGAGGGGGAGGAAGAGGAACGGCTCCATCGGAGTTATAAGCCTGCTGATCTCCACTGTCTGCCGACATAGGTTTATTGGGCTTGAGTTGTTTCTGCTCAGCCGTCTCATATCCTCCTGCCTGGTTATTGTAGCTCTTTGCAGCCACGAATGCGAACAATGCAAGCCATACGAAGAGCATCTGAAATGCCTTACATCAATCACGTCTTATAACAGAATTATTCGACAAAGAAAAAATTTAGGGTCTATTCCAGTTAGGGGGCATCATGATGCAGTTTCTCGGCGAACTAGTGTGAACTCGAACATTCCAGCTTTTCACGCATGTCAAGTGACTGCCCTCACCCCCCCACCCCCTAGACTGGCTACACTCCCCCTGGCTCGGAGTTACCGTAGCTTTCTGGAAAAACTGCATCATGATGCCCCCTAACTGGAATAGAACTAAAATCTGCTATAATAATACCATAAAAATTAGGAAGGAGCGTCAGTAGCCAATTCTGTAGCTGCTACTAGTCTGCTAACATTGCCTTATATACCTTAACATTGATGGAATGTGGTTGAGATTTCAGTTTGTTTTCAGTTTTTATAACAACCCGAATGACCTGAACCCGAATGACCTGCTACGGGGTCGAAATTCACTTGGTGAACTCTACGGTATTAATGACCACACATATCCCCTGTGACGCAAATTGACAAGACTCATCTCGGACTTGAGTGAGCGTCAGAATTCACAACTTCGTAATGAACCATTCACTGTTACATTACGAGCTCTAAAAAGGAGCATTATGATATAGGAAGATAATTCAATAAATTAGTGGCTGTCAGAAATGGAAGTCAAAAGCAGTAATCACGGTGGCTGGAGAAAGGTGTGGACATGATGACTTCATTAAATTTTTTCGGTGGACTAGACCCCTCAGCTCGCTGAGGGGATATGGTAAGGACGAGCTCTTCACGCCGTTCCACTTATCCCCAGCGCTAGTCCCGCGCAATCGCCAGGTTAGTTGGCGTTCTCAGGTCCCTTTTTTGTTCTATCCAAGGTATTTGCCGTGGCCGCTTCTAGAAGACGCCTTTCCAGGCTCCTCAACATCGCTGACTATGCACTTCGAAGCCACTCAGCTTTCTTCATGGGGTGATCTGACTTCCATGATCATTGTTCTGGGGCCAGCACTCGCTTCCGTATAGCGTCGCAGGTCTCACCACTGTACACCCTCCATTTGAGCGTTTTGGAGCACCTTCGATCGTAGAGCATCCCAGGCTTCGAGGCTCTCCTTTGCCTATCTTCCTCCACCTAATTCCATAACAACATACGAAACCATATGAATCTGGACATTAAGAAGGGTTCACCAAATTCGGAGTCTATAAGTGCTCCACAAAAGGCTTGAAATTCAGCATGGAACTCTATAGTGATTCTATTATTGTCAAAAATGCAGCAATAAGAGTAGTAACCAAGAGTGCTCACTTCAGTGGCTAGCTAAAAGCTTAGCTTGACAGGAAAGCATTATGGTCGAAGTCGCCATATGCAATGAGACCTACACTGTTGGATGTGTTTTTGGACGCTGATCTCGAATCTGCTTTCCAAATCTGCCAAATCGATTTTCTGAACGGAGTTACACATGAATGAAAATAGAAGGAGTGGTGGTCCGGGCTCACGGTCGGAAGATCGTTTCCTTGGCCGGTGATTTGACTACAAATTAACCCCTAGGGTATATTCATATCCGAGGACGAATATCACACCTCTCCGCTGCAGAAGCGTCGTGGAGTGTTCTGTGGGCTCCAAGTGTAGTCGTAAGCTAATAACGCCCAAACTTGTTAGGAACTCCTCGTGAATCTTTTGTAAATTTAAGTATAAGTAAGCGCTGATCAATAATGTAGCTTATAGCCTTTTCAACCATGTTGCCGCAAAGGCAAAAGAAACAGGCCGTCAGTGATTTGGTCCTACCACCACTCAACCGTGAGCGCGGACCACTACCGCTGCTCTAATTTGATTTTAAACTCCGCCCAGAAAATTTGCTGGCAGATTTGATAGATTCAAGATCGCATCCAGCAGTGTAGGTATCTTTGCCTCCTGGACCAGTTCCCTTACTGCTTAGCTTAGGTAATTACAGAAATATTTTAGAAGCGTTCTTACTCATTGTGCAAGATGTCAAAGTCATAGATTCTCATCCCCGCTTGTGAGTCGGACTTGGAAAAAATCTCCTGCCTGTGAGTGACGCAGTATGCAAACACTAGGTCAAGGTGTCATCAACCAGTTGACACGCGCGAAATAGTTTTATGACTTGCGCTAGCGGTCTGATTTTTAACAACCCGATTTGATCAGCTCACCGTAGGAGGTAACCTGCTCTCTTTAAAGCTTGCCCCAGAAACTGGTGTACAATACTGCTCCTAATTTTTGAGACATCTACACGTTGCGACGGTTGTAATAAGTTATTCTATGGAAACTCTTGTCGATCCCTCGTTTGACAGTCTCGCCTCTCTGATTTCCACTATCTCTCCAATCGGGGACCAGCTCTCAGTAGGGAACGGTCAACGGAATCGTCCAGTCGTCGCGCCGCCGCGCGCGGCCACTTGGGCGGCGTCGCGACGCGACATTTTTCCGAGGGGCGCGGGATTTTTTGGATTTGACGGTAGGAGCAGCGAATTTCCTGCAGTCCACAATAATCTCTGTGGGGCGCGGATACCAAATTCCAACTCCCATGCTCTGGCTTTTTCATAGAAAGTGGCGTGAACAAAATTGTTTTCGATTTCATAATAGTAATATTGAAAAACACAAAAAGAAAAAAGTTTGAAGGAATTGAAACTATGCGCGCATTGATTGAAGTTGAATGTTGAAGAGACGGTTCACAGAGCGTTCCTCTAACGTTCACACAGAAACTCGTCCACTGCAGTTGCAACGTCGCAGCCATGACGACTAGCGCGGGGTCCAAACGACTCTGCTGGCATACACCCACTCGATTTCGAACCTCTTACGACCCTCTTCCACTTGAAGGGTCTCGCGTGAACAGCCACATATCACTTCTGCAGAAGACTCTTCTGCTTTGGGGTGTGCCATGCACTCGTTCGCAGTTGATTGTTGAGAAGCACTCGAATGTTACACCCCTCACGTACTGTCGCGAAAGCAAGAGTTTTGATTCTAATTTTTTTTGCCTTATTCGAGAGCGTCGCCTTCGGGTGGCTGAATGACAGAAACATTCCATGCTGATACTGGTGTCCTCACCGATCGCTTTCCAGTTTGAAAGAGCATCTCACTTCTAGCGACCCTATCTTTTGGGGGGGGGGGGTGAACATCGATTCTAGCGATCGAGTCAGGTCACCTTTGATTTGTTCCGAGCAGGAATAAGACTGAGCTTATGCTTAATTCCAGGCTTGAGCATAAGTCTCCTTAAAGTAACAGTCCCAGCGGGATCCATACTTTTGCTACTAATGGGGTGAAAAAGATGTGTGAGCGCTAGTCAAGAACAAGTGTCGCCGAACAAGAAAGTTACCGTCGAAGGGACTTGGATATGTGCCAACCCCATTTTTCCGCCTGTCCCGCTTCTCCGCCCACTTGCTAGCGAGAAATATCCGTGATTGGCTGCGTGGTCCTTGCGCGATTGCGTGTAAACTACTCTGCATTTCAAGGAATGCCGAATGTTTCTGTTTGGTTTTACTTGCTTAAATCGTTTAATTATCGTATTTCTTTGTTTGTATTGATGCATATGTCTCTGTTTGTATTGGTGCATATGCGATTGCAGCCGCATTTCTTGCTGGCACGAGCCAGCAATAAATGCCGGCGGAGCAAGCTAGTTCGGACAGCTCGTCCGGCCCACCCCCTCCTTATTTCAAGAAGGAGGAGGGGGAGTCATCGGCGGTTTTCTTTGTTTCCCTTTTCATTTGCAGTCAACCGCTATCCACAATTTCATCGTATACCGCTCTTATCTCGCGAATTCGATCTGGTATTGTTGCTTGAAGTCCTATTCCCTCTCCCGAAGATACACTTCCAATCAACCCAATACAATCCTCTCCCCAGAGTATGCCCCTCAACCTATCCTCGCGACCTTGGCTCACTCTGGTGCCTTTGTTACGGTATCTACGTTGGCCTACATGGGTAATTAAGAAAGAAAAACCATTATAAACACGTAGTTCCTGAACCATCACATTAGCATACATGGTTTATTATGCATATTATTTTAAAACAGATCTCGTCTGTACATTTGATAAAAGCGTAGATTATCGCACACGAACCGTTTCTGGTGCGCTAGACAAATCTATAAATTACAATCACAAGATACCGTTGTGGGGAACAGGTAAATGATAATGAGATCAAATATACAACTGGTGGTTGAACAAATCAGGCAGATGACGATTGGTTTTGTAAATGGTAATGATAACGGGCATCACACACATCACGTTGGTGGGGAGTTCTTTTTGGGAACAATCCAGGGATTGGTATTAATCACGTTAGTCAGAGACCATTTCTGTATTGAAATTTAACACATTAATCTGGAAAGCAAAATGAAAAGAGAAAGAAAGAAATAACAAGAAGAGATAGAGAGAAAACATGGAGAAAGTTCGTCTGCTGAATTACGCTTTACAAAGCATCAAAGGCGTGAGGCAAAACAGAATGATGGGAGGAACCAAGTTCCCCAAAAAAAATGAAACAATATAAATTTAGGTATCTCGTTGAATAAATGCTGTGCTCGATATACAAACGATGTACTAGATGATTATCAATTCCAAAAAAAGAACAAAATGAAACAACTTCGTTCACCCACAAGCTAGCACAACTGGGGGAGGGTAACAAATGAAAGTGAAAAAATGCCAGAAAATAATAAAAAGAAGTTTACAAACAAATATAAAATGACGGGAGGACATCACAGAGTAAGTAGTAATAGTGATGACACGGAAGATGTGAATAGCAATTGGTTCTGCGAATCTTAATGAACCGCACTGGCGGACGGACACATGGGCCGCGATCCAAGCACCGAACGTCACGACAAATTGCCTCCTTTTGGCTAACTGTAACACATGACTATAACATTTTAGTCAAGGAATTCGGTTACAGGCAAACTAAAACGCTCAAGCTCCTTTGAGACCTTGACAACAACGTATTTCCAAAAGATACCAAACCTTGCGGGCCGCGTGGGACAGCGTGGTACCCTCCAGCACCACACTCATTTATCATCCATTTTTTCTATATGCAAGACTTCGTTCTTGATTGGTTGGGGATAATTCTATAGATCACGCTGAATACAATTTTGAATGAGATGGTCCAAAAATAGTTGGACAGTGTTTATCTAGGATTCTTCAGTTTTTTTTTTCGGTTTCTCGACAGCGCTCGCGAAAACGTGCCTGGCTCACGCAGAATACAAGTGAATATCTTTCTCATGCGACGACACCAAAATGGCCGCATCATGAGCGCACACTTGGTTTTCACGTGCTGCTCTTGCTAGCGGCATTTAATTTGCCTACACAAGAACGAAACGTAGAGGGAACTCTCTGAAAACTCTCTGAAACTTTCTCTTTCTTTTTTCTTCTCTTTCTTTCTTCTTTCTTTCAGAGAAAGTTTCTCTCTGAAACTCAAGGGTTCAGAAGCGTTCACTGCACTTCACTGTCTTTATAGAGTACAAAACAAAATTATTCGAAAATCCTCTGGAAAAGCACTAATAGCATTAAAGCGATACTTTGCGCCAAAGAAGGCAGTCACGTGTTACAAAGGCCCCGAAAGACGTACAACATATCCTCCTGATGAGCGCTGAACATAACCATAACCTAGAAAAATTCCAAAAGAACGAGATTGTTTCCAGACCATCTTCTCTTTTCGATTTGTTTGCCTTTTTCTCTTTCCCCTCCTATAGATACGAGAGCGGAAGTATAAATTGCGAGCACCAAAGTACTTTCACCGCTTAACTGATTAGTTTTTCTTAGTAACGGCTGTTGTCATGTGAACAAAGCTTTCACCACGTTTCTTAAAGAACGCACTTGTAACAATCATTTATCTAAGCAGAGTGAACAATGTAAAGGATCATTCTATGTATATGGAATGTAGACATGTTCCTCCGCGGAATCTGATGCACCAACTGAGTGACTCAAGAGAAGAATAACCTTTATTGTGGGGGAAGAGGAAAGGTGGAAGCAACACATACTGACCCTATAATGAGCAATCTCATTAGCATAGCAAAGGCTTAATCGTGGCTCCCAGATGTTCCCACCAGGGTCAACCCTATGTTGCTACAAGTAGCAACGGGGGGGTCGTATTTTGATGAGTTTGTAGAGGGGGGGTCGTACTTGCTTCGGTTGTAAGAAGTTGCATGTGATGAGTGGGGAGCGGCGCGGGAGAAAATTTGCCGTTTCAGCGCGCGTATATACCCCCCTAGAAAATGGAGCAGTTGAAATATGGGTAAAATATGGAAATTGTAGGGAAATGTAGGGAATTTTTGCGGTTTTATGGTAAGTATATACCCCCCGCTCGACGGTAATTTTTTGGGGTAAAAATTGTTTTGAAAGAGGGGGTCGTATGAAACATTTCATGAGGGAGGGGGGTCGTAAAAACTTTTTGAAAAGTAGCAACGATAGGACCGACCCTGGTTCCCACTCGCGGGCCAACCGACAAGGACCCAGAACATATGTTTGTCTGCAACAGATGACAACAAAAAACTACTAATAGTGATTGGTGCGCGCTAGATATACACAAGTGGCAGATAACAGCGTAAAATGAACTACTCGATGGCCTCGAATCATTTGCAAGTCCAGCTCCGCATCGGTCCAACATCGCCTAATGGAGAGCCAATACTTTAAGAGCAAGGGTATCCGCCGAAATAACCCGCATATAACTGTTCAAAAGTACGATAACAGGATTTTCTCTGCTATCATAGAAAAAGATTCCGCAGAGCTACAAGTAACGGCAGGGGATCTCAAAAAACAGAAAACCTAGATACCCAGACATTCGAACAAGAACGCAAAATGTTGCATCGGAAAGCAAAGTAGGAAAAGGATTGAAAATGTGAATACACCATGGCTCATGGTTTACAGAACGACCTGAACTTTACTTGCTCGGACAGTTACATGAAACCATACCCATATCGAACATTTTTAGTATGAGTGTGACATACTTAATACCCTGGAGCTTGTCAATTCCAAAAAGAAAAGTCGCACTAACATGTCGAAAAAGTTTACCCGACACCTTATTTTTAGTCGGTACACATACGATTGGCTTAGTAGTCATTAAAGTTGATTTGAGTTCATCAGCAGTCAGGGACTTCAAAAGTTTGCCCTAATCAAAAATTACGGCAGCTGATGGATCCCATGGGACGATGTTTTGGGGAACGCGTAGTTAAGACCCACAAAGTGATGAAATTATGTTTAAAAAACAGAAATATGGGCAGCATGTATAGAGAATTTACCTATGGCACCAATATCGCGCCATATTGAGAACCACCAATTATGATGGTAATCTACTCGAATATGGGAATTTATTAAAGGATACCTATATGTCAATACTTGAGGGAACCCCAAATTCTATGTAGTTAGAATAAATTTTTCGTGCAGCAAATATGAATAAAAAATAGATTTGACGACAAAAACACCAAAGTAACAAACCTAACTAGAAAAAATTCTCTATCCTGTAATCAAAGTTGTATTTGACGACGGATTTGACCAAGCGCCAGGCTGCGGCTGACTATACCCGTATCCTGAAGAAAGCACAAATCAGGACAGTAAACAAATAACAATTCAGCAATTCCAAATCATAAGGCTAGTTTACAAAATACGAACCTTGTGGTGGATGACCATTTTGTGGTTGGCCCAATTGCGTCAGCTGCTGATTAGGACCACCCGATAATCCTGGACCTAAGGGCAGACCACCTGGCCCCATCGGTCCTGGTGGTACTATTTGTGGCCCACCGGGAACAAGTTGAGGACCTGTGCCACCCATTTGCGAGGCACCGCCTGGTCCTATGGGAGGACCACCTTGCATACCGCTCATGCCTGGACCACCAATGTGTCCTCCTTGACCCAAAGACTGCATCTGGAGCTGAAATGGAAAAATTGTGGTGTTTCACAGGAACAAAGTTCATCAACATTTTTGATACTCAGTGATTGAACCTTTCGAGTTGCTTAAATCAAAACTACTCATAAATTTACATTTGCTTCTCCGACGCTCAAGTCATACTGTTGTTGGAGGGATCATGAAATTGATACTCAACAGAAAACTTCTCATAATTCAGGGATTCGACCGAGTTAAGCGAGACTAAGGCAGGGCCATGGGAAGATACTGCGGAAATCTGACAGGAAATGAGGGTTTTTTTTTCACCCGTGACGAGCATGTTGTAAGATTGAAAGTTTTCTCTAGAGCTGACAGCACTTTTGTTCCACCTAAATCATAATGCAAAACGGGGCTGATGTTGAAACGAGAGAAGAATATCACCACTTTGTTCTCTACATCCCTTGAGTTCAACTATGTGAAAGTGATGACTGTGCAAAGACGAGAGCAAGGGCAAGATTTGTACTAGCCATAGCTCTACGGTACCCTCGTATATTCCCTCCTACTGCTCTTGTATATTCCCACTAAGCTTTATTACAGATACTAATGACCTCTTTTCAAAAAGCTCATCTATGCCAACGCGCAAGAACAATGCTCCAATACAACAAGATCAAAAAATGTCGCGGCTCATGCATGCGTTATTCTGCACTTCTTATCCAAAAAAAGGAGTATAACAAGGCAATAAACAACAGATTCCTACACTACAAGCTTTCACGTGAAACATCAAACAAGGCAATTTAATGCCATGGCACTTTATTTGGTTAAGGAAAGTTCAGCACCAATGGATCGAGGGAAAATAAGACAGTGCTAAAATTAACCCATGTATGCTGTCCGCTCACCATTTTCGCTTTCACCTTCCTTCAGAATCTAGTACTAAGCCTCTTTTAAACTCTTCTTTCTCACAGGAAATGTCAATCATGTAGCTGTTGGCATTTGGCAAAAATGGATATATTCTCTGCTTCAAAAAACCGTAAGAGCGTCGAGTGCAGAACACACACCACAAGTGACGACGGCCTCCAAGTAAATCTTGTAACTAGTGATTCATAGTGATAGCTGATAGTTGGTAAATGAGTTGTAATTAGTGACAACTGATAGAATACAACTGCAACAGGCTAATCATTTCATTGGCAGAAAACATTTACATTTTGTGGAGGCCGTCGTCACTTGTGGTGTGTGGTCTGCACTCGACGTTTTTCTGGTTTTCTGAAGCTAAGTATAACTGCTCTCTACGTGTTACTTCTTTGAGAAAAATATCATGTGGTGTAATTTTCAATAGAATTTACATCTGCTACACCTCAGCTTCTCCAGTACTGAAATAGACTGACTCGAGCGTAATTCCAGGGCAAAGGTCGCGAAGGGAAGATTAGTCATCATTAAAAAACGCGGGTAACGCAATACAATTAGTCCTACAAAGACCAATTTGACACGGTAATCAAGGTCCCATTGACGAACAGGACATGTGCACATTCACAAAATATCAAACAATCCTAGAGTTGTCCACTAGGCATTCGTTACTCGCAGAGGTGTTTGATGTTAAGCCTTCACTAAGGTCACAGAGCCATAGGTGGCACTCATTCATTAGGATCCGAACATTGTGAACCGAGTTACGCAAATTTCTCCCTTCCAGGCCAATTTATGTCGACAGTCAAATCGAAGTTTCTTTTTGAATTTTCAACCACTATACCTGCAAGGCATTAGGGTCATACTGAGTGTTCTCGACTCTCGAGATTGTCCGCTCATCCTCTTCACCGAAATCTCCTCCCATCATTGATGGCTCGCCGACCACCATGACGTCCTGGAAACCCATCGACGAAAACTAAAACTTCAGTATAGGACATTAACCATGGCATACGAAGTACTAGAACCAATCGAAAAAAATACAATTCAACGGCTTACGTTGCCAGACATCGGATTCGCCGGAAATCCTGCATTCGTTGGTGCGGGACTAGCATTGGCCTTCTTATTCTTGGTATTCGTTGTTGTTTTCCGTTGCCTTTTCCGAGCTGGTTTCGGTTTCTGCTCTTCAACCGTTGTCGGCGGCAACATTGGTGGTTGACCTATAGCACATCCTTTAGATCAATAAACGTTCACATAAGGACGGGAACAAGTAAGCAGCCATGAAAGGACACCGCCACTAATACAACAAGAAAATAAGCTGCTATAAAGGTAAGGAAAATGACACATCACTTGGAGGTGCTTCAGCGCACACACTGCGCAAGTAATGTTGTGAACAACGTTCGTCAAGGGCGGCGACGTGAATGGTTACTGATTTCATTCAGTAACGCTTCGCGCGGGCTAACGGGAGCTGAATGGGCTAAAGAGCTGCGCCTTCACATGATTACCATAAACACTTCTCTGGCGGAAATTTCATTCAAAAGCCTATTCTAACTGGCACAAAGAAGAACTTTGCTATAGCAGCTGAAAAGGCGCACAGATTTCAAAAGCACATCATCAGAAGCGTATTCATAGAAATATGCAATCAGGACTGAAATCACGCCACAAAAGGCACTTTTACAGTATTCGAAACTTACTCATGTGTTGCATGGCCATTTGCTGCTGTTGCTGCTGCATTTTCGTATGGTGAGCAAAAAGAGTTCGAGTCATCGCATCCCTCGGTGACAACTGCAACACAGGTTTGTTATAACAATCAGAGTTACCATAAGATTGTTTCACTTCACCACTAGAACAAGGCACTGCCCAGAAATCTTGAATCAGGATATCACCTAAACTAAAGCTGTGCGAGAGTGAGCAGAGACGGTTAGCCTTAACTAGCTCAGCTTCTACCCCGAAGGAGTTGGGAGAAATGCCTTCCATCTTGATTATTTACGACATTTATGGCTCGATAACACTATTCGATCTGGCTTGTTTCGTTACTGTCTTTCGCGACAGTTCGCGATTCGAATGCTATAACGAGGATGCTGGGTTCCTTTCATCCCAGGCGGAAACACAAATTGGAAACTGAGTTTGTAGCAAATGATACGACAAATTGGTCGCTTACTAGGTGTGAAAGTAGAGGTGCTAAGAAGCGCAGCCGTGAAGAAAATGCTAAGCGAAACGACCTGAATCTCGCAAAGCGGCGCCCTTGTTTTCCCCATTGATTTCCGCTTAGGGGCGAGTTTTACGGATGCTGAGGAGATCAGCATATACGCTTACAGGTTTCTCTGCTAAAACGGTTAGAGTCCGGCGGAGAAAGACCAGCAGCTGTGATAGCCAACCTGTGGGCGTTGCGCCGCGAAAGAAACACACGTCCTGCTAAGCCGTTACGGGCCCGGTCGCGGTTCCTTCAAAGAAACATCTCCAGATCAAATTTGTAGGGTCACAGTGGTTGATAATGGCGTTGTAAATGCCGGCCTGATTAAATGAAAAATGAGCAAAGAAAACCGTCGATAGTACCCTAAAAAATTTCTCCTCAAAAGGAAGGGGCGGGGCCAGACGAGTTGTACGAACTTGCCTGCTCCACGGCTCAACTAACCCGCGCGTATTTGAATTAGCCGCTACGCCGTAATCCACGTTGGTGTGTCATGGGTGTGCGCGACGTAACTCGTCCAAACGTTAAGATTAGTCGCCATAAGTTCACTTTGTAAGACCCTAGCGCCATTGTCGCGCACTTTCGAGCCGATACGACAGCACATCTGTGATACTCGTGGTCTACTCTATCCCACCCACAGAAGTACATTCTTCGGCATGACTTCTGCTGGAGGTGCTACCTAAGACCCACTCCTCGTTTACCGTGTAGTACAAAAACTTGTTGAGTGATGATTAGGTCGACTTCGTGGGAGGGCGATTGAGCAACATACCAAGGAAGAAATTGATTGCTAATAAAATATATCGTTCCTTTGAGCTTATCTGCACAAACTTTCCACTGCGCAGAGGAGCTTACATAATGGGGATCTATAAATTCTCCGGTGATATAGGAGAAAATGACCACTCCCTGATCAATTTGATAAGATGAACTAGTGGGTGTACAGGACCAGCAAATGTTTTCGAGCCGCCAATACTTGTATGAGGGAACGTCTTTCATCCATCCGACCGTCACAAGTTTAAGTGCGCAAATCAAAGGATTTTTTTCATAGCGGACGACAGTCCAGAAAACAGCAACTGATGAACCGGAAAGGGGCACCCAATGAAGTCCCGATTTAGGCCTTTTATCATAGCACATGACAGGCAGTGCGATTGAGATTCCTAAATATACACCTAACCAGTCACATTCATACAAAAGGCTCACTCCTTATTCACCTCGAAGCACTTAACATAGAGGGGCCCTTACGGTCTCAAAGCTCACCTTGCGATGCATGTGACCCACGGGGAGATAGCAACCATTGAGGAAGATGCAGAGTAAGAAAGACGGTGGGGTTGAAGAAGGAACCAATCTTTTATTAGTCCTGACTTAGTTTCGTGGTAGTTCATGGAGCCTCGCCGGCATGTGTTTCAAAAAGGAATTGCTCGAAAAAACGAAAGAATCTAGAACATGGATACGTACTCATTATGCACTCAGCGTGCATAGAGAGACTGAGCGTCAAATCAGGGCCATAATTAGACATGCGATGCAACAACCAGATCTGATTCACTAATAATGACGCATAAACATTGAGGCACATCGATGCACAAGTACAGGAGAAGGATTTCATCAGGCAGTCTTCAACTGACTTCGCAGGTGCTACTCACTGATATCCCCATATCATTGCAATTGCGCCACAACTTCACATCGCTCTGTGGAATGGCTTGGAAGAGTCGAACAAATCGTTCGTAAACTTTCTTTAACATGATCAATATATGCCACAAAAAGCAGACAAATGGATCCCATACAAGTAGCAAAATTCTCCTCCACCTACCAACAAGCGGTTTCACTAGATTTTGTGAGAAAGTCCTTAGTCGCACGATGGCAACGAACAAAAAATTTCTTCATTACTCCTCGTTGTGAATACTGCCTTTGGAATAGGCGGATCTACTCTAGTCTAGTCTCTTTTATAGTGAAACACTGTGACAATGCGGTTCAATACACCACTGCAGTATCAGAGAAAAAGCTACGCACACATTCCATATGATAGCATAATACTTGGACCGCCGTCACACTCGGCGACGGACAAGCGATAACGCGATGCGTGACGACGGTCTTGGTCAGCGAAATTTTTTCATAATGAGTGAATGGTTCAGAAGTTGCTTGAAGGTGCTTGCATAAAAATTCTCATTTTCATAAAGAAAGTTGGTTCCTTGCTTGCAGTAAGCCTGCTCATTGCTACAATTGTTGCAAGAAAACGATTGGGATACGACCCTAAGTCCGAAAGTCTACGAGCGGAGTTTTCGAGTTCACTACAGAAATCCTCCCAAACCGATCAGAAATATCATCTAACATCTTGCTCTGGAAACAATCAGCGAATACGAACATGAGAGAAGTTTTGGTAGATAATACGCCGAATTCTAACACTTTTGGCATGGCTGCTCGTGCAAATAACTTACGCGCATAACATCGCGTTTTTCGTGGGCGCAATAGTCGCACAGCGCCACTACATAAGTACCTAAAGCCGGAACAGGGCACTTCGAAACATAAATTATTGATATAAACACCTTGCTTCTATTTTACTCCCACTGTAAGCCCATTTCAAGCATACACGAAATGCAGAGCTAAAGGAAAAACTTACACCGGATGTTTTACTTTGACTCATGAGCATTTGCATCGGCTCCAATATTCGACTCATTGACAGGCACGCCATCGTTTGTTGTGGCATTCCCACGCGGGTTAACGGCATCGGCTTTTCCATACCGTCACCATGATGGATTTCGTACTCCTAAACAATTCACTACTGTTGGAGGAATCGAAAAGCCATCAAATGCATACTAAGTTTTCATAAAAGTAAATATACGTTGATCTTATACTTGAACATTTATTCAACCTGCAACGCATTGTCAACGCCTGTTACGCACGTGCACAACTCTAAGTGCAACTATTAGATAATGATCCTTACCCAAAAACCTAATGATGATCAGAAAAGAAGTCAAATAACTCATTAGAAAAAAACGTAACTGCTCATAGTTCAATGTCACAGCACTCAATTAGTTACTGCCTCATGAACAATGCTCTCGCCTTTTTTTCTGAATCCTGACGAGAAGAATAATGACATGTTGACGGAAAAAAGGAGTGCTATCTTGAGCTGCCATTGCTGAATTTCGACATCCCACCACATATAAGATAACAGTTTCAACGGTTCTCTTTTGACTCGAGGAAGAAAACATCACTTTCTCGACGTAAGCAATGACGATGAAGGAGGACCACTTTGAAACAAAAAAAAACTAGCCTTGGATGGGAACTACTCGCGCATTTGCCCATGGGCCGAGTAGAGAATCTGGCGGGATGAGAAAAAATTCCTTAGACATTTATTTGTTCCCCAACTTAGGACTGTTCTGAGAATTGCACGCGTAAACATGGGAAAAAATCACGCGTAAAGTAAAGACTTGGCAAAAATATAGAAGTAATTTCATGAAATACAAATGAAAAAGAGTTTTTGTTCCTCGGTCCAGCAAGAATATTCCTCATGCGGCGGCCCACACACAAGTGAATAGAGTTAGACTAAATTCGTATAAGTTTCTTGGCAAAAGGAATATTCCCTAGAGATATATCATCTCTTGAATTTGAGCTGAACCAGCACTGACGTAGAAATCTTCGGCTTCACATGACCCGAACAACACCTAGGATCAAGTCGAATAATTTTCTTAGTCCCGTTATCGTATACAGAGAAGTAATATGAGAAAGAAGTGTTCCGAAAAGAAAAAACATGTATCGAACTGGTAAAACAAAAAAATATATGCATTGCGTTAAACCAACTGACAATGGAATGAGTAGTACGGGTTATATGACAGGTTTCTACCAAAAATAGGCTCACTATGATCAAACATTACTTCAAACTTAGAAATGGTAAAGCTCTCAGCGCTGATGAATACCCATTTGCGCCACGTGTGCAATTTACATCCAAAAATATGATGACATTTGATTGTTCCCGTGATGGTGAGTGATTGTATATGGTTGTGAATAATGAATTGTAGGACCAGTGATGCGCAAGGTAGCCTTTTTATTACCCAAAGGATTTTTGCGCCTAACAGCCGAGCCCTAGGAAATGATGGGGTAGCGCCCGATCAAGTTGAAGTTTGCATTTCGACCCTAAGTGCACAAAATCGGGAAATATTGTGTGCAGAACTCCTCACAGAAAGAAAACAAAACTAGCAAAGTACTTTCTAAAGTGTAGATATGATCAATCTAGACTCGAAAGTGTAAATATGAGGAATTTCCGAAAAAGCTATTAATTAATTAAGAGAAAGATCACAGTAGCGAATTTACCTTCGTAATTTCATTCATGAAAAATTCCTGGCAACTCTCCAACTCCATACTCCAAGTTCGAATTCGATGATTCAAAATCTCATCATAAGGCGTGAATTCGATGAATAATTTGAACTTCGTTTGCACCTGCACGGAAATAAATGTTGAATGAGATTGTTGACAACTAAGTCTGACTTGTTTTTCATCACAACAATAAATACTGCCCGTTCACATTTTCTACGATATCAGTTAATGGGCATTTGGTCGAAAACCCCTTTTTCATACGCGCTCTTCCTGAAACCTGGTCATGACGAATGTTGTGTAATGCTGCTGCGCCGTACAGGTTTCGATGGAAAGACCACCTTACTAGAACTCTGAAATCCTTTACCAAATCCCCAATCTGCCTAAAGCCTATCCTGTTCTACACGTTTGAACGTAGGGCAAAGAAAAATGTGCGGGTCCACAAGAAAGATGGCGAAAAGATTGAAACTGAGACAGGGGCAAAATGGCCTCTTCAGGACTATGTGGATCATGTTGAGTGATTTGAAAACAAGTTAATTAAGAGCCTTTAAAAAAATTAAAACAAGCAATAGTTGACGACATACCTCTGCATTCGGAACGTCATGCTTCGTGACCTGAAGCACATCCTGGTTCTCGTAATGGATCATACCAGACGGTGCTTGAGACTCACGGGCTTGCCCACGAATTACGAAATACATTTCTCTAATCTTGCTCTCGAAAAATGAGCGAAAGAAACGAGGTATAAGTTGTCGGCCCAAAACTGAAACAGATATCAAATTGATCAATGCACAAGAAGTTTTCACTATTAAAATATAGTGAAAACAGTGGTTTGTCCACGACACAACCTGGTTACGTGGAAACACCACACACGATTTCTGATAAGAACTCTTTTTCGGAATAAACTAACTATTCATCGGTAACATAATGCGGACGTGGCGCCACCACATGGCGCATCCCAGCACACAAATGGGAATTAATTTACACGATTTACTCGACATTTCTCATGATATTATATTAACCGCATATGTTCTCAAGACTGCAAAAGAGCCTATCCCTCATTACATTAAAACTACTGATAAACGGTTGGTCATCTTTTTATCGATAGCATGATGACTGGATCGGAAAAAGGGCACGATCATGTTCGCAGTATGCTGGCCCGTAATGTGTTATAACCTAATAGAAACAAGAAATCAAAAACAAAACGTAGTTGTAAGAAATAATAACAATTTACCATATTTCTCTGAGTGTGGACTATGCTCATCAATAATATTTATCCATAATTTGGCATCATCATCGAAAAACTCATGAGAGAAGGCGTCCCACCATTGTGCAAAATCTTTTTCACATATCTGAAAAAAAAGGTAATGAGAAGGATGGAGAAATGTAGCTGGAATGTGTTAAGTATAGTTTCAGAGGTAATCTGAATGAAAAGCAATGCAGCTAAAATTCCACTTCGACAGGAAATGTAATGATACAAGAAGATACAAGAAGAATAATGACACATAAGTAACTGTCCAAACTGTCAACTGTTAAAACGGTGGGTAGCACTTGCGATCAGCGCATACAGCAGCATTACCCCACAATTTTGAATTAGGAAACCAGAAAATCATTTCAAAGTTTGAAATTCACAAACAAACTATATTGTAACGTTTTCCTGAGATTCAAAAGAATTTGGTGGCGGTTCAAGTAGAAGGGGAGCTAAGCCGTGCACACCGATCAGTGATTTAGTGAATCCAGTAGTTTTACAGCTAATGTAATAGGATGGAGAAAACGGGCAAGTTAGAAATGCAGAAATGGAGTAAATACACCAGGAAAGGCCAAGAAAGCTTCTTTATACGATGGCACTCCAAATAGTCCCCAATATAAAATCGTGGTCAAGTGGGGATCGTTGGCGATATTCATACTGACATGAACAAGATGAGGCTAAGATGAGGAGAGAAAGAGATTATCATAGTCCCAGCACAGGAAGGAACTACGTGAGTGAGAGCTTTATGTTCAACTGCAAAAACTCAAAAAATAAACAACCAAACTCACCCCAGAAGAATTAAATATGTATAGACGGCGATTCATCTCATGGATACGAAACTCTAAGGGACTCGGAACGGCATTCATGGACTGCGGTTGGGCAGGAGCTGATATTTGCGCACCTGGTTGCGAAGGAGGTGCCATCGGTCGCATCCTGAAACGACAATTGTACTATGATATGTTATCAGCCGAGAAAAATCGAATGTAAATGAAAGAATTCAGCCTTAATCTAAGCTGTCCGCTTTTAATAAAAACTACTAGATCTGTGGATTTAAAAATGTGCATGTGCCCACATCATAGACGGTTGCGGAGTGTTGCTTTGTGGCGGCAGCATATATGGACTGTTCGCCTGCTCCGGACTAGTAAAATTCGGCTGTGCACCAAACGCAAAGCCGAAATCCTGCGTGTACATGCTGGCATCGTCCATCATGATGCCATTCGATTGCATCAACGGCTCATAGACGGCCGAATCCTGTTTCACCACATCCGCTTCGGCCTTCTTCTTGCGAACGCGCGGTGCTTTCGGAGCGGTAGGCGCATCTGGATTGCGCCGGCGTGGCATCACCTCCTTCAATATGAAACGTCTAGTAATGTCGTTCACATCTTGGCATCATCGTATAGGGTCAAACAAAGAACGAATATCATTAGAGTAATCGAAATTCGGAATCGGAATAAAAAGCATGGAATAGCGCGATAAGATACTGCAGCAAAGAAGGATAGGAACCAAATTAGGAGAAAAAACAGTGCGCAATCAAGAAAGTCACCCATTTAGAGTACCCGACAGGAGGCCCGTCGCGCGGCAAGAAGGCAGAGTCAGCGGACGAGTCGTACTGTGGTGATTTCGCGTCAAGTTAAATAGAATGTACCATTGCACGTCCTACATCGCACATCACGCGCTGCGACTCGTCCGCTGACTCTGCCTTCTTGCCGCGCGACGGGCCTCCTGTCGGTACCCCAACATGAACCTCTTGCATTCTCAAAAATGAATTGAATAAGGAAGTTTTTCATAGCAAAAAGGCTAAAGACGATAACGGTTGCCTCAGCGATAGCTTCTAGTATGCCTCTAAAGTGCGCATATCGAACTTGTGTGTTTACATATATAAAAAACTCACACAAAAAGTAATCAATGTAGCAAATATTCTCCTTAAGCAAGAAATAAGAAAGTAACTGTTGAGAAAAGAGAGAGCCAAACATAACAAAAACTAAGCAGTAAGAACCATGCACACACTAACCACATCGAGGCCTCACGTTCATCGGCTTCAATTGAGTTGAACTGAATTTGTACTTTGGCAAAAGTGACGTGCGCGGATGTGTGTGTCTGTGTGTGCGCCTGTGTGTGTGTGCGTGAGCATGTCTGTTTTAATGTATGCACATACGTATATCTGCGTATACACGGGTATTTGTGAATAAATGAACATCTAAAGAAAGATGTTTGTGGGTAGGCAAGTCGTTTCTAAGGAGGCATTGCCTGCATGAAGTCAGCTAATGAACGAAACGAAGCAAATAGACGCTTCTACTCCAGATAAAAAATTGACACCAATACTACGAAAGATGCGATTTCACTAGATATGAAAAAATTCACAATTCAAGGGCAACAATCGTTAAGAGAACCCCTTCTCCAGCATGGTGGGGTGTTGTCACATAAAGAACACTGCCAATATTCGTATGCTCCTTCCCCTATAGAGAAGCAGGAAAGGAATCTTTTTGAATTTCATTTTTTTTTTCGTAAAGATTGGCTTCAAAAAAGGTGGACGTTATGAGGCAAGTGTTTGATAAAAGTGAAAGTGTAAAAAATTAGAGAAACAACTTTTTGAAAAACATGAAAGAAACCAAAGGGACTTTTCTATCTTAATACGAAAAAAAAAACCTGGATAGCATACAGCCCCAGGTGAAAGAGAAACTTCCCATTCTTCCAACCGAGATCAACCATTCTCGCTAAATTCTTGGAAAACGGTCTTTTTTAGGAAGTGACCATACAAATCTCACACGAACCATTTCGCAATCCATACTCTCACATTCACATAAGTACTCAGTCTTATTTCACAACGTAATTTTTACAGAGTGGTCGACCAAGAGATAATTCTTTAAGA
>MU868471.1:110251-128347 GCA_036418205.1 Ostertagia ostertagi | reverse complement strand
GGCGCAGACGCTTTCTGGCGCAACGGATTCATGTCTAGCACTCTTATTAACAAAAACAGGGGGTCGCAACTGGACCCCCTCGAGAGCTAGGGGGTCGCAAAAATCCCGAAAATGTTCGAACGTGACGGTTGACCCTGGTTGGGAGATAGGGGAATTGTACTGCCGGTCAAATAAACACTCGTCCTGAGTGATATGATTAGATTTATCCAAGCAAAACTTATTTATGTTTGAAAAATTGAACCGAATAAAAAAATGAATAAAAATTTGAAATTTAATGAGAAATTTGTGTGTGGACTCCACCTTTCAACTCGTACCTTTGAGTGATCGAGAAAAAGAAATGAAAAGCAACGCTAACATACCCTTGCATTTCAGACTGCACTTGAGCTGACGACATAGGTGGAGTACGAAATGATGTTCGCCCATTCATCATCATCATTCCTCCATTCATTCCTAAGAAATCTTTTTGAAAATTTGCAGTGGAACAAAACATTACTTTCGCAAGGTTAAAAACAAAAAAAGCGTCAAAAGCAGTACCAGTAAACAGCATAACAATCGAGTCCAGCGCACAGCGACTACACAGCTCTTTAAATATACGCTTATCAAAAAGAAATACATTGTACATTTTCGAAGTCGCGACCGAGGAAGTAGTATATTGACAAGTGACCCTGCTTAGCAGGCGCACGGTCCCGGGATCAAGTCCTGGATCATGCGCGGTTCGACCAAGCAAGCCCTCCATCATTACGAGTTTGCTACTTGGTACAAAGATTTGTCTAGGGTGATAAAACCCCTGGCTTCTACATTGGCTGTTTTGCAAAATCGAATGGAAGAGTAATGCATGGCGCATCCCAAAAGGGATTGATCAATGCTGAATGCTTTATCACTATCCTTTACGCGACGGTACTAATAAACCAGCTCGATAAATGTTAACAGAAACAAGAAAAATGGGCAATAATTACTCATTAATCCACTCGTCCAAAGCTAAGCCGGATTTTCATCGTAATTTGTCCATGAACAAGCATTTTGCAGAAATTTGTATCCGGATATTTAAACACGAAGAGCTCGGACCCACATCAGATTAGCGAGAAAGTGCTTGTCGCCGACGCCAAGGGTGCTAAAAATCGTCCGCGTTCCGTTTTTGGGCACACAAAAGTTTCCACATTCAAACGTTCATAACTTTCTTCATAATCAACTTTTTGCAGATGTCTAAGGCTAATTAGAAACTAGAAGATTAGCGCTTTCGAACAAGCACCTGAACTTTTTCCAGCGATCACTTTCTCAAAAAATAGTCCCGTTGTTCCGTTTTTGGGGGTTTGTGGTCCGATTTTTGAGAAGGCGCGAGTTTTCGACATTCAAACGTTCATAACTTTCCTTCATTATTAATTTTTTGCATTCTAAGGCTAATTAGAAACTAGAAGATTGACGCTTTCGAAAAATATCAAAATTCTTCTGAATGACCACTCTTTCGAAAAATCGTCCCGTTGTTCCGTTTTTCCCTCATGGCTTTTTAGGCCATTCTCTAAAACGCGAGTTTTCAACCTTCAAATGGCCATAAGTTTCTTCAAATTCGGTACATTGAGAAGCGGTAAAGACCTTTGAAATCAACAAGATCAATACTTTATAGCTTTGCTAGATTATCTTGGAAGGGAAGGCTTTCTCCTGCCAGAGGTTTCTATTAGTACTCCAGAGGTCAAGTCCGCCAAATTTGCCACTTTTTCATTTTGATTTGGTCTTTAGGTATGGGACTTTCCCTGAAAGAATTTTTCGCTTGGGCTCAATGAGAAGTGACGTATTTTAGTGAGAAATGTTGCTCTGGGATGCGCCATTCAAGTCGTCTGTGGTGCGTAGTCGCAGTGGTAGTTGAAAGTCTGTCCTCCTTTGCCACTTAGCCATGCCTTGGCACCTTCAAATTTTGTGATTGGCACTTGAGGCTGCCACACCCTCCCCTTCTGGGGCCGTAAGGTATGCTTCCCCGAATGGTTGCGGGGACGAAAGTCCCTTTAAATTTTTTGTTTTGAACGATACTGTTTCTTTATTTTCAATGCATGTTTACTTTAACCTACACACATATATTAAATGTAGGCCCTTTATCAGGACAATCCCAGTTGGGAAGACAGAGAAAATTTAAAGGGATTTCGTCCCCTAACCCTTCGGGAAGCATACCTTACGGCCCCTGTTGACCAAATACGACCCCCTCGCCGTTTTTTGCACAACGGTCGGTTGACCCTGTCTCCAGTTCCCTTAATGAATGCTTTAATACATCCAGTTTATCCTGAGCCTTGCCTTTAAGCAACGACAAAGGTTTCTCGACAGGTAGACCGTAATTAGAGGGAAGGGGGTCATCGTTGGGATGGAACTGCCAGCGAGTTCCAAATAAGGGAGCAGTGCTTAGAATGCGAGGATTTCAAGGATATTTATTAAACTTCCTGAGAAGTCTCCGAATTCTTCTTCGATTGTATTCCTTCAAAACAGTCGGGTACAGAAAATATACAAGTGGTGGGAAATAGGAAATCGAAGCAGATGTGATGGCTTATGAGGAGGAGGGACCTTGTTAGCCCTTCAGTGGCTTTAACCATTCTCGATGTATGACTAACCATGCTCCATGCCAGCTTACGTGGGCGCGTGGTAACGTCGTGACGTGTCCGTTTGTTTGTCACGGGTTCACAAGCTTAAGCGCTCAAAGGCTTTTCCAACGTAATACGGACCACGGCACCACGAGCAAAATGCAATCGAAGGGGTATTCGCGTGAGCCTTTTGCTCCTTATGAAAGCTACCTAAGCTAGGGGTCGGTGCATGTGGCCTCGTTGGACAGAGGAAAACACAAACATGCAAGTTCTTCCTTCTTATTTCTCATCCATGACAGATGACGCCAACTCTCGTGATAAACCGATCCCGTTGAAATATGGAAATTGGGAGAAGGTGGGGGTGCCAAGCGGTGGGACTCTGAAAAAAAGTCAGGAGAAGCAGTCGAGAATTCGAAACGGAGCCCTCTTATCGCCCTTTGATTCCGACAGGGATACCATAATGCAGAGGTAGTGCGGGTGAAGCTAAACTCTGGTGTCATGGTAGAGCGGATGGTTTCATTCCAAGCACTGCTTTATCATCCCTTCCACATGCGAGAAGTGTGTATTTAGAAATCGGATGGGCTTCCGGAGAACCTTAGGAATTACTTCCGACACCGAGACACCGTTTGTCTTTGTGGACAAATCCGTCAAAATTAACGCCCAGATCTACCAGGAAACAATTTTACGTGATGTGCTCGTTCCATGGACTGTTTCGACCTCCAGCAAATGTCAGTGCCTTCTTCAGCAAGACTAGGCTCCTCCCCATGCCGCAAAATCTACTCTGGTGTTCTGTGACCGCCATTTTCCAGGTTACTGGTCACCAGATGTTTGGCCATCTAACTCACCCGATTGTACCCAATGGATTTTGCGGTGTGGGGCTTCCTGCAGCAGAAGATGCCTTCTAGGCAACATCGAAGTTTGGACTTCCTGAAGGCTTCCTAGGAGGAAGCGTTGAAGTAACTCGACGAAAACTGCTTGCGGCCCACGGTGATGTCAGTTGAGAAGAGACTTGAAGCCTGTATCGCCGCCGGAGGACTTCTTTCCGAGCATCTTCTAGTAATGAATTGTTATGTTCTACTGTATATAAAGATAAACCTCTGAAGATTTAATAGATTCTCTTTTTGGAAATATGGTCAATTAACCATGCGCCAATATTTAGTAGCCACCCTGTATAGAAAGGACAGAGAAAAACACAAACATGCAAGTTCTTCCTTCTTATTTCTCATCCATGACAGATGACGCCAACTCTCGTGATAAACCGATCCCGTTGAAATATGGAAATTGGGAGAAGGTGGGGGTGCCAAGCGGTGGGACTCTGAAAAAAAGTCAGGAGAAGCAGTCGAGAATTCGAAACGGAGCCCTCTTATCGCCCTTTGATTCCGACAGGGATACCATAATGCAGAGGTAGTGCGGGTGAAGCTAAACTCTGGTGTCATGGTAGAGCGGATGGTTTCATTCCAAGCACTGCTTTATCATCCCTTCCACATGCGAGAAGTGTGTATTTAGAAATCGGATGGGCTTCCGGAGAACCTTAAGCGCCTTGTCACGGCCCTATTAACGCACCTTCCGCTGCGAAAAAGGTCCCGTCGTCTAGTAGGATTCCCTCTCCACTACCCATTTTCTTCTTGAACATCTGTTCTGTTGCGAATTATTTTTCAAAAGGTCATAGTCAGTATCAACACCAAAGAGGATTAAAGAGATCCCTAAATTAGTCTGATGACCAAACACAATAAATAGAGAAAGCAGGCGAAATTAATAAAATTAGTTAAAATATCACTACATACAATAGTAGATATCAGTGTAAGAGTAGTAGGATAATAGTAGATATTAATGATATCAGAGCAAATACCAAAGCGAAAAAAAACAATACATATTAGTGTGATTAGTGTGACAATACATATTAGTATCAGATCAAACACTAGAAAAAAAAACAAGTACGGGTGCTATGTTAGTCGGGCAGGCACGAGATGTACGTTGGGACGGGTGAAGACTGCACGTTGCGGGAATTACTGTTCATTAATCGCTTTTTCTTCATTTGATGCGTTCTCACTGCGTTTCGTGACGTCATAACAGTCTCCACATACACTTCTCACTTACCGTATTCAAAAAATCGGCGTGCCCACCCGACTCACATAGCACCCAAAAACGAATATGGTAGAAGGAACTTAGTAACCGCCCAAAGAATGAGGAAGGAAACTTTGAAAAAGAAAAAACAAAAGAAGCAGAGGAACGAAAAAATAAAGGGCAGTACGGCCGCTCGATTTCTCATTTCGAAAAGTACTGGAAATTTTGCTCAACCAGCGGAGCAAACACTTCTCTCCACTCTTCCCCAATTCTGCCCTCCCCCACCAATGCTCGAACAAACAAACAAATAGAAATAAACGATCAAAAAAAAACTACTGAAGAAGCGTGTACGGCAACAGGCAACTGACTGACAATTGTTGTGAAGGAGCTCCGAAAAGATTACCTGGAGGCACAGGATGCGCAGGACTGCCAGTTATCGTACCGGCCACCATGTGCTGCATGCGTTCGATTGGCGATCGCGCCGTTGACGAAGGCCCTGACGCCAACGTTGTGCTGAAATTCTACAAAATTCAACAGATCATCAGATACTGCTGTCTGTTCAGAGAAGCTGCAGAACGAGAACATAATGGAGTAGAATTTAAATGCTGTACTGTCGACAGACAGCCCGAGAAATGTTGTCATTCATTGATATTCATTGAGGTAGTCAAAAAATCGCGAGGCCGGGTCGATAGGTCAGTAGGATCGAAATCTTTACGTAATTTTGATGAGGATTATATCTCTTATATTCTTAGCCTATCAATTAATACAGTTACAACTTAAGATATGGAAGAGAGGAAGGTAGGTTTATACGCTGGCCGCGACTAGAGGAAAGAACTTATGGGTTTGTCCGAATACGAATTATTTTAATTTTTGTCATAATTTTCAATGGTTGCCAATCACATTCTGTTGAGAATGAATTTTGTGTTTATGTTGTGAACATTGTGAACGTTCTTAAAACGTTCACACTGAGAAGAGCTGAGTATGAAGGAAATCTAGCTCGAGCAACCCTCCTCCCTCGTCCTTTCCACGTAGGGTGCCACGAGTAATCTCGTTTCTAAGTCCTACTGCTATCCTCTTCCACACTTTTTTTTTATCTAGTTTCCTCCAAAATGATATGAGGGTGAAAATCCCGTGAAATTTTGAAAAATTCCATGCATGTTTCCTGAAGGCTTGTTGAATCAGTCCAAAAAAGCCCCCCACTCTAATCAGGGTGAACCGCTCGCCGGTAGTTCACCAACGAGGAGGAGGGAGGGGGGGGGGGGAGGATAATATTTGCGTTCTCTGAAGGGAGGTCGTATTGGTTTCCGTATCCTGGTGATGGTGATCTTAGGGTCGTGTTTGAGATTTTCAGATGTGGTTCTGGAAAGGGATGTTGGGGATTGTGTGGCGATAGAGGGGAGAGGGCTCCGTTTTCGACGGGTTTTTTTGACATTCTGATGAATACTTTAAAAACGACGAACGAAATGAACGGAATTGGAGGATTAGTTGTTTTTCAAGACATATGGGAACATAGCTACTCCCCCCCCCGCTTCCTCCGCGTCGGGTTGGAAGAAAAGTAAGCGGTGTTGAAGCGCTCCAAGTGGGATTGAATACTGTAGAAACAGTCATGGTGGTGAGGGTGGTGCTTGGGGGTAGGAAGGGGTTCGTATTCGTGGGCCACCCTCCCGGGCATGGTTCACCAGGACAGAAAGCGACTTTCCGCGTTTCGCAGCGCAAACATTTTTCGCTGCGGGAACCTCGGGTCCACTGATGATCAGCGGTGGACCTGAGGTTCCCGCAGCGAAAAATGTTTCGCGCTGCGAAACGCGAAAAAGTCGCTTTCTGTCCTAGTGAACCACATCCCACCCTCCTCACGTGTGGTGGTAAGGTGAAGGGGGGGGGGAAGCTCGTGAATTTCTCGACATTTTTTCCAACGTCGCGATTGACCCTGACCCTAATTGACTCCCTCTCCAACCCTTGAAAAATACACTACCAAGTTCTCTCATACGATCTCCCACACCCTCCCCCACAAAGCCAGATGCGATGTGATGGTGTAATCGAACCTGATTCACCAACTGGCCTCATCCCATGTCTTTTAAGAAATACGGCACTTCCCCTTTTCCTTTTCTTTCATTTCGCTTTCCATTTCACTTTTCGTATCTCCTTTTTCCTAACAAATCACAAAACACCACTCTTCTTCGTGTAGCAGGTTCGGATGGACGTTTAGACCTTAAAGGCGCAACCCTAGCGGAAAACTTTTGAGCGATTCTGTGGTCTATAAAACAGACCCTTAGAAAGCAATCCCAGGTGTGGCACTCCAGTGCATGGAAATCACGCGACAAAGCTTTCTAAAGCATTACAAGTAAGCTGCAGCAGCTGCATGTTTTCATCTGTTGTCTGGCGCCCTCTCATCTGTTGCGCTCTCTCGCCTCATACTCTCCTCTCCGCGCTTAGTCTCTCATTCCCTTAGCACAGCCGATTAGGAAGGTGAGTGAGCCCTTAACCTGAGCGTTTTCGACGGATTCTTTTCCTTTTTTTTCACTGCCGGCCCACTTCCGCACCAATACATTCGTGTGCGAGAAGCACACAAGTTTGGTCCTTGGGTATGCCTTCAATCGAGGAATCCTCGACGTTGGCTCACCCCAAGCAATAATTTTGAGTGGCCTGACCTATTGTTAGGAAAACACACATTTGTACTGTACGTACTACTCACAGTACATACATGCAAATATTGCATAAGAAGTAAAACTGAAGGGTCTGCGTTCAATTTCAAAGATGGTGGCCTGCTCCTGAGGGGAGGCAGTACGATCCAATGGGTCATAGGAAATTCCGAAATAGGGCGCTAATTCTTGCGAAAGGAATCACATCCGATGCTCTTCGCCATGCACCTGTGTGCTATGAATGGGTATTGATCCGACGTGCCTACAGTCACAACACGGCAAAGCTGTAATGTCATGTACTAGTGGTGTATACAGCTGTTGCAGCAGTTACTGGTGTCGTAAAGTGCAAACCCTTTATGGTGTGATGGATCTCAAACAGGACACTACGAGTGGCCGTCCTTAGAAAATGGTTGCCACTAATTCGCATTAAAAGGAAAATGCTGGAAGCACACCCAGAATCTCAGTCTCTGTCTTAGCTAAATCAGCCTAGATCGTCTCCGTAAGAGCCAAAATAATTTGATAGTTGAGGCAATAAAATCGAATAATCGAAAATAATACTAAATATATGTAATGTTTGTAATAAATAACAAGGAATAACTGATGATAGTAAATAATATTACAAACAAACGGTGAAGGATTTGGAAGGCTAGGGATAATATGACCATGATAATGAGGCAGATGAAATTTCACTTCAAAATAATCGTTTTGGTTTGAGAATTTGATTGAATCTTCGTATATATGAAAAAGAGCAGATTTGAAAACGGAATTTGATATTTTAATAAGTTTGTGTAGAGGCGATGAAATTGCTGAGGGTTTGAATAAAGTGTACGTGTAGCCGTTGGTAGAGGGTAGAGATGATGGCCTCGGTTAATGTGAACGAGACCTTGAAAACGGAAGAAAATCCGCGTCTGCCTCGTCAAAGGCACTGCTTGGCCTTATGGACAACTCAACGAGGATAAAAACCCCTTCGATCGACAGGCTGAATATGTGAAAGAGCTGTGGTTGGAAATATGATGCCCGTAGGGTGGCGGAAGTGAAAAAGATCGACGAGGAAGATGAAAAATGCCCGGAAAACCATCAGCAGAATGAAAAAAGGGAGGGGATAGCAGGATGTAGTTCCAGAAAGAAACGAGTTGAAAGTTTCACATTTAATACAGACAATTGCAAACAGAAACACAACAAAACAGATTGAACTAAAACAAAACAAAAACAACAACATCAAATTTTCAAGATACTTCCGTCTTCCTTTTTTAATTTGGAGCTGCCAAAAATGAGTCACTACTCAAAAACGTCCATCTCTTGATCATAGAGTTAGCCTTCCTTGTTGACATCACACGAATGGAACGCATCTCAGTCTGTCCTCATGTTTTTCTGCGACATGTGTTATCCGGGTTTAAAGGCAGGTGGTACGATAAAGTGAGCTCTATCCGGGAATGAAACTAGAGCTACTAAGAGTTGCAGCAGTGAGCAATAAATTGAAAGAAACAGCTTAGAACCAGCAATGCGAGATTATTGTTGCCTTTGATTTCCGGGTACCCCCCAGGAGGCCCATCGCGCGGCAAGAAGGCAGAGTCGGCGGACGAGTCGCAGCGCGTGATGTGCGATGTAGGACGTGCAATGGGACATTCTATTTAACTTGACGCGAAATCCCTAATACGCGCGCGACTCGTCCGCTGACTCGGCCTTCTTGCCGCGCGACGGGCCTCCTGGGGGGTACCCTTGATTTCCGCGTTTGGGCTATTGATAATGACGTTATCAACATGAATGCTATCAGCCTCTCTGCCGAAACGGCTGAAGTCCTACGACGAGGGGCCATGTATCAGCCCCTCAAGTGCCTAGTACACATTTGCGGTAGAAAAATTACTCTTCTTCAACTTCCGGTTTATCCTGTCATCTGCCCACAATGGCAATGAACCGTGCTTCAAAGCTGGCAATTTCTGTAGTACCATATAACACATAGTTAGAAAGTCTTCTGAACTAACATTCACCCAACTCTGACTTCCCAAAAGTGAGCTATTTTCTTAGTCCATGGTTCTGTGCGAGTATAGCCACAAACACTGATTTCGTAGAGGGGAAGCTCAGATGGAGCGCGACTTTAGACTAGTTTATCGACTTTAGTCGCGACTCTATTAGTCAAAGTGAAATGACTAGTTCCCGAATTCTACTCCAAGATCATAAGCACAGTTAGTCTTTAAGTTCATCCCACCAGTTCATTTTCGAAGGATTCTACGGTAAGGTCGTAAGTCAAGGAGGGGAAGGTTACCTAATGAAGGACAAGCGGACCCCCCTCTTCAAGGGGGCGGGTCGACAGACATTTCGCAGTGAAGGATATGCCCCCGGCGATCAGCATGGCCATCCCCACGGCCCTATCGGCCCGGTACGCCCCCTTACACCTCTTGCGTCTCTTGCGTGCTCTCGTCTTCTCATGTTTTAGTCTCTAGCCGTCTAGCACAGAGAGCGTAAACGTTGAGGAGAGCAGCACCGATAAGAGTCGCATCAATGCGGAAATCAACGGCAAGAAGGGGTCATTTCTCGGTTCTAGGCCGTTTTTCATAATTTTTCTTCATCCCGTCACCACTGACCACCCCTACCCAGTTTCTATTGGGATGCCTTCCAATCGTAGACTCCGCTCTCAAGTAATAAAAATAAATAAAAGAAAGAGGAGGAGAGAACTTGGACCCACTTCTACCGAGAACAGAAGGGAGAAAAAGAACTGTGCCTGTTGTACACATGGAGCAAAACTTCCTTTTTGAATGGTGGAAAGAAAGCAAGGGGTGCTAGTTCGATTCTCAGGCACGTTGTTCCGCCCATAACCCAGTAGCCTTACGGTATTTTTTGAGTTAGTCTTGATAATTTCAACAAATTCAGAATGAGTGTAAAACGTTGGATTTCCTTGAACGACGGCACGTTTACATCATTCATAAATTTATATTACATAAAAGTTGCAATATATTATGGATGTCGCACAGATTTACTTTAACCTCACTGAGCAGCTTTCGAATCTTCAAAAATAGTTTTGCAATCCTTCGAAAGAGCACATCTGAGAGTGTAGAAGTAACTACTCTTTGGCCATATTATTTTGTTTTTTAACAAAAATTTTCCTTTGAACGATGACAACGAAAACCGTGAATGTGCACGTGAATGTTCTACGATATCTTGAGAAACTGAATCCAGCTTACACTAGATAGATAGATTTTCACAAACAAAAGCCAAAAAGCACAGAAAGCCCAAAAGTCTGAGACCACATCGAGTCGTGCACTGACTCGGCAAGAAATAAGTTAAAGATTACACATCTTGGCTACCGACGGCCATGGTGCTTACCCCGGAACCCTGCAGCATTGCAGTAACAGTAGATTTGCCTGAATTCGTCCAAGTGATGAACAATCCTTTGCTTTAAGACTTTTTCGAACAACCTAGCGAAGGTGGAAGTTATACTGACCGGTCTGTAATTATGCGGACACGAGGTGGGTTCCTTCTTGGGGATAGGAGTTACAAAAGAAACACGCCACCTCACAGGCACCTCTGCCCTCATAAAACTTAAATTGAATATGAATGCAAGTGGTCCCGAGATAATATGCGCCACCTTTTTAATGAATTCCAAAGGAAGATGATCCGGCGTATCCGAATGAGACTGAGGCCAACTATTTAATAACTTATAAATCTCCTTACTATCAAACCAAACAGAGTCGCTCATGACAGGAAAAATAGGATTGGCGCTAGATACTTCACTGTCATCGTCTTTTGAGTAAGCGTTTTGAAAAATTTTTGCTAAAATATCAGCTTTTTCCTTATCGTCATTTATTGGGCAACCTTGATCGTCGAGGAAAAAGCCAACATCCTTCCTTTTTCTGAGCTTAGAATTGAGAAATCTGTAAAAGTTATTCTTACTTTTGGAATAAATGATCTTTTTCTCTATGTATCTGTAAAACTTGTTTAAACTTTTTTCAAAAGAAGAAGTGGCTTTTTTATAATCCTCCCAATCGTTCTGACTATCACTTGCCCTAGCTTTCTCCCATGCCACACTCTTTTTACGGTTTAGTCTATCAATGTGACTGGGTAGTTCCACCCGTCTTGATTTATGCGTTACGAGAGGAACAAAAAGCTGAATAGTGTGGTGAAGAATAAATAAGAATAGCTCGTATTTTTCATTGACCGTTTCCACAGTAGCCAATGAACCAAACCAGTAAATGTTGCCGAGATAAGCTAAAATGAGACTAGGCTGATGACCTTTATCTTCTCCGTTAAACAGCTTTTGCCACTCTATTTGAGTGCTGCTTATCCGAGTCAACGCTACACGTTGTGAAGGAGAAACGATAGTGGCTACAAAAAAGTCCTGACTTTGGAAGTGCAAGTTTGCCAACGTACCGTTGCTACGGTTCTCGGAGAAGAACGCCGAGATTCGCGGGAGTCATGGCGGAGCCTGACCCATATGGAAGCATTCACCTTTTGTTCTGAGGTGCCGAATTGGTCAACAAATTTTATGTTCATCCAAAAACGACTTTTATATTAGAACAAATTAGTATTTACAGTGATGTCACATCCACACTCACAATGACATTATATTATTAATTTTCTACTTTTCTACGAATTTTATCATAGTATTCACATTATCATTTATTTTTTTTTCGTAAATTTTCACACGAAATCAAAAAAAAAACACTTCATCGCTTATCCATATAAAAATAGATTAAAACCTTCGCCATCACTTGTTTTTGAATATTTCGTTTTTCCCTCTTGAAAAACATAGCATCTTTGATTTTCGTTTATAAACGTAGGTACACCAAAATGCTTGTTCTGTTTAATGAGGGCAAGCTTAGGGATAAAATGGGTACGTAATGGCACTCAGTAATTGGCCTAAAAGTGAGGAATGATCCTGAAAAGAAAGAGGAAGCAAGAGAGACCCCCGTACGCCCGATAAAGACCTCCTCTATTTCAGCCGCATTCCACCTTGGGATAGAGAAGGGGCGTGTTGGACGAGTTTCACGAACCTACTCTAGTTGCTCCAGTGCCAATGACATTGGATCGCAATGGGACCGCTGCCTCAATGCGCCCGCGCTTTTCAAGCAGCGCCACGTGGCAACCGACAGCGGAGGGCGGGGCTTGCGGACGAAGGAGTGGATTGAGGGGGAGCTTCCAGCGCCTTTGTCGCGCACTTTCAAGCCGCAAAAGGGGGCGACACAACGCCTCTCCTGTCCACCACGCTCGGATATGGAACAAATGAGCGTGCCTTAACGGAGCGTGCCTTCAACTGCAATTTGATGCCGTAGTTCGCGTTCGAATGTTTCACGAGAATGCTGGTAAGCGAGAATGCGGGCTTGAGTCAGATCTCGGACGAAAGTTTTAATCATTTCCCTGCATTGTTGTGGCATATTCGCAGAAAACAAGTCAAAAACTAATACCTGCCAGAGCTTTCGGCCTTGCGGTTTACTGCCGGTATCGACTGACCCACTCATCGCATTTAAAGGAATCTTCCGCGGAAAAAGCTCCGCCTCCATTACCACAGAAAAACGATACCCCTTAGGCCCCTAGCCTCATGAGCATAGCAAAAAGAACGGAACATAAGCGTTAGTTTCGATAATACTAATCCTACACACAAGACAAAATGATCACTCTTTCCGTGGAAGATTCCTTTAAGGTATCGTTTTCTGTGGTAATGAGGGCGGAGCTTTTTCCGTGGAAGATTCCTTTAACTTTAAAGGCAAGATTCGGGATAAAATAGGTGTGGAAAAGCGTTCAGTTATGAAGCTATAGGTGGGAGGTGGTCTGTAAAAGAGAAGGAAAGCAAACGAAACCACCGATTACGCCCCGTACAGAGACCTCCCTATTTCAGCCACATTCCACCTTGGGATAGAGAAGAGGCGCGTTGGACGAGTTTCACGAACCTAACTCTAGTTGCTCCAGTGCCAATGACATTGGATCGCGATGGGACCGCTGCCTCAAATGCGCCCGCGCTTTTCAAGCAGCGCCACGTGGCAACCGACAGCGGAGGGTGGGGCTTGCGGACGAAGGTGTGAGTTGCGGGTCGGACGAGCTCCTTGCGCCTTTGTCGCGCACTTTCAAGCCGCAAAAGGGGCCGACATCAACACTTGTCCACCTGCCTACTACCCCCTGGATGGAACAGGCGAGCCGCCTGATCGCGGAGCGTGCCTTTAAGCTATGGTAAACATATCAATAAAAGCTGAGTCAAGGCGAAACGCTGCTTAAGCGAGATGTGCGGGTTCGAGTCCCGCCTAGGGCCGACGCTTTGTTCGTAACCCAGCATTAACATGGAACATTAAAATGCGTTCTCGTTCCAGAGAAGTGCTCAAAATTGCTTTTTCAACCGGCTTTGATTCGAGGAAATCTTGACACGCGTGGCTGAAAGGACCGTTCAGAAGCTGAAAGAGTTGGATGACATCGAGATAGATAATCACGAAGCTCCTTCCGATAACGTTCTCCTCCCTCCCTAGAACACCTCTCGTGACGTTGCCAAATGGAGTAAGTTGAGGACGCATCAGCAATTCCTCGATCCAAAGCCGGCCCGCTGACATTCCAATCAGATCCGAAAACTTGTGAATTACTGCAAAGAAGGAGTGAAAACTTATTGGAGTTGTTCATAAAAAATACAGTCTGCATCGTTCACCATCCTCTCTTTGGGATGCGCCACGCATTTGCTTCCGCTCAGAATCGCAGTAGCATTTGAATGCGGGATGTGGCCTTATACAATGACTTGCGGGGGCCAGCCGATGTACAAGTCAGTGTTTTTATCCTCCCAGACAAGTCTGGTACCAATTAACCGACCCAGGAGGGATGGGCTCGGTTCGCCTCGGTGAGAATCGCTTCGGTACTTGAGCCCTGCGCAGGAAAAGCGCCCTAACTACTACAGCAGCTGCCGTCTAGCTTTACCTTATTCCTATTCTTATTCTTGGGGGCGGAAGTGGTGTAGTGGCAAGTGGCACGCGAGCGGTCCGGGGATCAAATCCTGGGTCGTGAGTCGCCCGGGCCAACCAAGCCTTCCATCCCTCCGGGGTCGGTTAATTGGTACCAGACTTGTCTGGGAGGATAAAAACACTGACTTGTACATCGGCTGGCCCCCGCAAGTCATTGTATAGGCCACATCGCATTCAAACGCCACTACGAATGTACAAATGGAAGTAGAATGCGTGCCGCATCCCAAAAAGGGATTGATCAACGGCAAATGCTTTATCCTTTATCTTTATTATTATTCTTCTTCTTAGTACTACTCTTATTCTTATTTTTATTCTTATTATTACTGTTATTAAAATTATAATGTGTAGCGTTGTTTATTGTATTAGTGATAATACTTTTTGAGAAGTAGCTGTTAGTTTCACGTGTAATCTCATGTTTGAGGAAACGATTGGGCCGAGCAGTTTACCACTTCCTGAGATCTTCATGCAGCACTTATCTGGTCACTCCAAATACTCCCCTCCCCTCCCCCCCCCTTGTCTACAACCTGCCCTTTATCTCACGAAAAATCTCTCAACTGAGGAGGGGAGAAGCATTTATTCCCCTTGACTTTTTCAAAGGTTTCTCAAAAAGTCTTCAAAATTTCACTATATCCCTAATCTTCCTCTTCCCATTTCTGCCGGAATATAATACTCCTTCACCCCCTTGGCTCTTACAGAAAACGAAACGTGGATATAACCCTCTCCCTGGTTTTGGCCTGAGGGAGGTATGACCCCTGTCAATCCCATGACGTAAAGGTGTATTCAGTCAAATGCGTCAACTATCAGTTCCAAAAGAAAAAAAAACGTTGTAAAGCAATAAAATTAATCTACGTCTCATTCATTTCATTCCAAGAATAAGTAAAAAAAAGAAGGGGTAAGTAAGGAACGGAAAAGGCAAGGAACCAGGAGTAAATGAAGAAAGTGAAAGAAAGAAGAACGAAGAGGAGGAGGAACAAAGGAGGTTCGTCTTGTGGTGTTTTTGTTTTCAAGGACGCTCCGTATCATGGACATTCACATCAAGGATCGTGCACTGTAAGTGTCCCAAATAGAATATAAGTTGCCGAACATGGCTGGAGGACGCGAGAAATATTGAATTTTTGACGAGATAACGTGACCGATGGGTAAAATTTACCAAAAATTTCAGCCCTAAGAATACATACGTGTGCCCATACAGAAGTGATGTAAACCCCTTCCATGGTCTTTCGAGCTGATATGAAAAAATACACAGACATAGCCACAAAAAGGATAAACGGAATGCTGTTGCATGCGAATTCCATACTGGTTATAATTTGTGGGCATGGGGGGGGGGGCGGTCTTTGATTTAGACTGAAAAAAATCCTAAAACTGATAGTGCTATAACACGATCGAAGTGGGCTATTTCCCGGCTCCATGGAAAAGCTCACCGACACCGCGGACGTGTTCGCGGGTTGGTGACGTCACAACTTCGTCTAGCTCTGCCACCAATATTTTAATGCTTTATGTACTTCGAGCACCTCTAGTGTTTTTAAAATTGTATAATAAGTAGAAGTTATAATCGAACTCGAAGAACAGACGTGGTTCAAGCAAACCCAACCTGACTGTGTACTCTTGAGCGTTTACACAATTAAACCATGATTTCCTACATCCAGCAAAATTACAATTTCTAGTTCAAGGAATGGTACCTTTAGCAAAATGCGCAACTGGTTGAACAAGCCTGTACCAAAAACCCAGTTTTATTTGATCTCGGGCTGCTGTGGCCACGACGTCATTTTGACGTCACCAGCACGCGCTCGCGTCCGCGCCGCCGGTGAGCTTTTCTCTCTCCCCCTATTTCCTGGGAACTTGCAAAGACGCATTCCGCCTTCATTGGACTTTATTTCTACGAAAAAATACCACGGAGTTTGGCTATTTATTTTTTATTCATTTTATTGAACACACGTTTGGTGCGCTGTTTCGGATACAGCAGAGTACAGCTTATATAAAAAATTTGATCGACCATAACGTGAATGAAAAAAAAAAACTACTATTTGAGCAGAGAAGAACGCCTTTCATTGGCCGAGTTTTTTGTCAGACTACATAATAAATAGTTCAAAATGGACGGGAGCAATGAGAAACCAAAATATTCACTCAAGGACTTAAAAATTGAAATTGAAAGGGGCGCAACTCGGTTGCGCCACACATCGTAATTCGCTGGAGAATTTGCTTTAGTAGGGTACTGTCAGATTTAAATACGAAACTGAAGGAGGAGTGAAGAGGTCAAGGTGGTATGTGCGCTGATATCCTGGCTCAACCATTTCGTACAAGGCCGCACTATGGGATCGATGCCTTTGCTCTTTAATTTTTTTTTCGTTCGCCAGAAGCAGGGTCAAAAGTGGCGCCTGTCTGATTTTAGATATAGGACTTTTTTCACCCCTTTGCTCTTCCCCGACTCACACCGATTGGATGGTGCCGATAGTGTCGTTGGACTTGTTTGGTCTACCTCCCTCAAAATACCCAAAATCCCAAAAGGGAGCTAAGCGGGGTGAGAACTTATTAACACTATCGCGCACCTCGTGGCGCACATGCGTATCACGCAAACGCGCGGAGCATTATTGTCACTTTGATTTATTTAGCAATTTCATTAACAATAGTTAGTATACTTTTTTGTGAGCGGATGATATCATAAATATTAATATTAATAAAATTGTCGACGAACTGTTGATGACTGCTAAAGTGACGGCGAAAATCCAGAAAGTGCACGTGTGATGGTCCCCAGTAAATTAATTGATTACTAATATTTTCAAGATTTTCCTGATTTCTCTAGGATTAGGAGATTTCGTCCTGAGATTCTAGAAAACGTCGTTCTCTCAACTTCTGAAAACTACAGTTTCACCAAATACATCTCCTCTCCCATTATTACAAAATACGACAGATTTATTCTATATAAGCAACAATCGTGGGCAGTGGTCTGTCACCATTGAATAGGGTCATATTTTTGGCTTTACGAAGTGTGATTGTGGAAAAAAGGAGGGGTCGTATACGAGGTTCTTTTTTTTGAAAAGTCCTCTGAATTTCCAAGTGCACCCCCCCCCCCTCCCCCTTCTTTCCTCGAACAATCACATTACCGGCCGTGCTGTGGTGAAAAACAGAGAAGTCGCTCCTGAAGATTTGTGCAAAATTTTTATGAAAAACCGATGAAATGGCAAAATAAGACCTCTCCCCTTCTCCTTATCCTACCCAATGGCACTTCGGGGAAGAAAATGTGAGCGTATTCAAAGAGTGCTGTCTAAGAATCAAATGCTATAGGAACATCCATGGTGGTGAGGCGGTGTTGTGGGCAAGAATCATGGTTGTGGGTTACCGTCTCTCGTATTGGGGCCGCCCTGAGAAAGGAGATGTAGGACTTCAAAATCTTTCCCAGTCACGGTTTTTTGGTTATGGGTATGATCTAAAGAATGTGCAAGCATTTTCGGTGCAACCAGAGTTTCGATTCCCTGAATTGGGACCAGCGCTGAAAGGAGTGTACACGTTGCTGCGCACCTTGATTTTTAGGCAGGTGACGCGGACTAACCATCGCAGCACTTCGTCACATTAGCTAGTTTGTCTTCGTGTACGTCCTCTAATGTTTATTTCGCAGCGCGAATTTGAAAACTCTAGCAACTTGGTGGTTCCCTTCTTTTGTTTGAATTCCATGTTACCTTAGGTTAAAAGACGGTTAAGAAGTAGAGGTGAAAATAGAACGAAAGTATACAAAAGTCTTTTATTGAGCGCGTTTTTCCAAAAGTCACGCGCAGACGGATGCAAAATTGATTGGATACGGTAATTTTCACTGCAATACGCTATCTGCCTTTCTTGCACCAAAGCAACGGGATCGTTTTGGCGAACTTCCCCTTCGAATTTTGTGCAAATAAGTTATCGAATGGGAGG
>MU868471.1:89356-101691 GCA_036418205.1 Ostertagia ostertagi | reverse complement strand
GCTACATTTACCAAAAGTCAGCTATTACTAGAAACCACAACTACCATATTCACTTGAAGGCTGTCGCCACTTGTGGCGTATTGTCTGCACCTGACGCTCTTCTTGTATTGAGAAAGGAAGGGTACGAAGTCTCCATTTTGAATCGTCATTGAGGGGCGAAGGGCAACGGTGCAGAACTTCAAGAGTTGGTTTAGGCAATTCGTCAAAAAAGCCTCGACGTTGATACTGTTCAACTCCTTCATAATATCGCGCGTCCACATGAAGGGAAATGGACCTGCTAGAAAACTCTGGAGCTGGGCGAGATCTCTTAATTCATTGTATTTTTTTGGCCAAGCTAAGCGCCCAATGACGACCACCTATACCGAACCTTCAGTCAGAATCTTAGTGACAACAAATTCGACGATCAACTTCAATACAACAAGGCTTCCTTCCTGTGTGATTCGCAGCCTACCACGTTTTGGAGGAGAGGCATCGAGGTGGTTTCCGAGCGTGGGGACAAGTGGTGAACAGTGGCGGTAGAAAAATGGTCGAGGTCAGTAAACGAAAAAAAAGCTGAACTTTTAAAAAAGGATGAAAGCATTGTAAGCCTTTTCCTCCATCCCTGAAATCGAAGCGCATTCCGCTGAAGTCACATCCAGATTGAGTCCCATTTATGTACGCCTAAGAAGCCTTTCACCCGTGATCCTTCGATCGGCACCAGACTCGTTTGGAAGAACAGAAATAGTGGGTTTTTACATGGGTTGTCGCCGAGTTGGGCCTAATTGTATGGGCCGAATTGCAGTCAACTGCCACTATGACCCTGCATGGGAACTGGAAAACGCGGCTCACCTCAAAATGTTGGTCGACGCTTGGTTTATTCTAGACTTTTTATGTATCACCAGATTGGTCCCCCGTCAACCGCCGGGACCTTCCTTTCCTGCGCAAGCTTTCTATCCTCCGCTATGGTCCCTTCCACCTGTGACACCAACACCTCGTGGAGGTGACGCACGAGCAGCAAAAAAGGAGTTCACCCGACTTTTCGAATCTCCTCCCCCGCCTCCCCTCCTTATACCCCTACTCTCCGGCGCATGAGCAGCGCCATGTTCTCTCTCCCTTTCTCCTCTCCCCCTTCCCTCCCTCTTCTCTCTCCCTCTCCCCTCCCCTTCCCAGCCCCCCTTTTTGCCCCCTTCCCTCTACCCCCCCCCCCCCCCTCATCCGGCTGCCACGGCAGCACCATGTAGAATGAGACTGAGTGTGCTCGATCGGTGTTTATATAGCCGCTGTGGGTGTTCATGATCATGACATCAACATCACGAACTGTTGCCCTTCTACCAGGGTGAATAACGGTCGAGGAAATCCTCGACCATAGCTCTCTACCATGCGAGAGTAGTGCCGAGAGTGAACATCCGCGCGGAGAGCACAGACGGCACGCGCATGGCGAGTGTGAATGTCCGCGCGAGAGATCGTGTCTGATCGGGCAGAGAATCCTCGACGTGCCGTTGAGGAATCCTCAAGCGATATTCACCCTGCTTGATACTCCCCGGTTTTGTTAGCGGTTGGTCCGGACGGACAGAACGGCACACACACACACCGACAAACCGACACACCAAAGTTGTGGTTTATATAATGAAGTGATAATTATTCGGCGTCTTCTATTAACTGCAATTGAACTAGTCCAGTTCTTGGAGGCAGCATATGGATGAGCGTCACGCTCCTCCTTGGGTTGTTCTCTCAGAAGGTTCGCGCTTTCCAATCCGACTTCTTCCTTGCTCCGCTGAATTGAGCGACACTTCTCACGTCAGTACAACTCGAGGCAGCAGAATGTTCCTACTGTAGTACATGGAGTGCAACTAGGTAATCTCCACTTTTCATAATTTATTCAGAAATATAAATGGAGCTTTTATTATGGCTGCTGTCTAAGCACAGAACGCTTATCTTGAAATCACTGCTGCTAACATATCCGGTATCCGACCACCATTCGCCACTAGGCTTCGGCAGCAACGCAGAACGTTATACTAGCAAGGTGAGTTCCAACGTCAGAGAAGAAAATTTTGATAACTCCTCCTTCCCTTTCCTCACCTGCCCACCTGGGACATATCGAGATCTATTTCCAAAGCACGAACCAAGAACTAAAGGTATTTAGATGGCGATTCGTAAGGATCGGACCAAAAACGAATTTGATTTTGCGGTGTCGATACTTCAATATCTGTGCCTCACCTCTTCTTTCGATTTCTGATTATGGCTTACAATCGAGGTGAGCCACTCAAACAGCTGCAGGGCTAATAGGCCCAACCCACTTATAGTCACACAGTTAATATTCCACCCTCTTCAGGTCCTACTCCCAGCCTCTTCCTGGTATCATACTTGACTTCCCCAGCAAATGAAAATGTGATACAATCGAAAATTCCGCGAAATTTCTAAACCATAGCTATTGGAGTGGGAATGAAAACCAATACAAAATAGGTGAGCCGATTCCGGAGATATGTGAACTGCAAAGCCCAACCTCTCACTTATGCCCTCCATCTAGGGCCTTCAGCGTTGGCTTCTTTTTCGTGGCCATTACATCTTCGAGCGTCACTTCCTAATTTTTCTAAATAACAAATTTATGAACAATTCCTTAATTTGGTCTTGGTTTAGGTAGAAACATGATATAAAAAATAGATCCAATAGAGAGCGCCTTTCCAAGATCAATCCTTTGAGAATGCGCCATGTGCTCTACTTAATCGAAAATCGTCGAGGGGTTTACATGCGAAATGAATGCGTTTATTTATTCCAAGGAAATCTCATATTTAATTATTTCTCAGAAAATTTTTGAATGATGAGCAAAAATCCAAAAATCTGTGCATACCGCGAGCCTCCGCGAAAAGCAGCAGTTGGTTGGTAAAACAATGCAGTTCAGTTAAATTCCCATTCTCGGTTAGTCCGAAATTTTGAACCTGAGAACCGACTTACACATTTTATCTGACATTTTATATATTTGTGCTACTTCTTGCTTCCCCTTTATTTATCCCTTATTTCATTGTTTATTTTCGCCAACTATATTTTTTCTGTGCTATTTTTCTCACTCAAATCAAATGTCTTAGTTTCAGAGTATTCAGACAAATAAATCGAAAACTGACACATAGTAATTTTTCTGGGTATGCTTTTTGACTGTAGCAGTATTTCAGCGCCAAAAGTGAAGCGAGAAGGAAGGGGGGGGGACGTGATGGTTGTTCGAAAATTTCTTGTTAAATCTGGTTGGCTTTTCATAGAAAGCTGTGGCGAATACGACATAAAGGCGGTATTGGAGGGCGATGTAATCGTATGAAGAAAAATGAACCACGCTACCAAAACCCCATTGAAAAATGATAGATTTCTACATGGGCATGGCCACAGCCTTCCATTGACTGACGTGCCAACAAATGGGAGAAAGGTGATGTACCAGAATGAAGCCACAATTTCAGCCCAAAATTATTCTGGAGATCACCACGAACGTGACAAGTACACACGGCCTCAAGCTTCTTCCGGGGTTACCCAAGTTCTTTCAACGAGCGGTTTTTTGGGAGCGTTTCTTTAATAGGAACGACAGTAAAGAAAGTTGTAGGCAAAAGCTGATGAGCATGGAATCATGGTTGGATTATTAACAGATACACGAATAATAACTATCCTACTTTACCTACCATTTTTTATTTCAATTTTGTGACATTTTATTTGCTTGTGTTTGTTTTTAATTAATTATTTTACTTTCATCCTACCAGCATTTAACTTCTTATCTATTTATTCACTTATTTATTTATTCAGTACATCGAAGCGGGTGAGCAAAAACTGAAAGAGAAATGCTGTAGAGAGACCAAAACATGAAAAAGGGAAAAAAGAAAGAAATTATTGTAAAGGATCGAAAAAGTGACAAAGATGTGAGTAGAGATGGTTTGGCGACGAATAAATTTCATTCAAAACCAAAGCTCATGGTGAGAAAGGAAAGAAGCCCATGAAAAACGAAAAAATAAAAAAAATTGTTGTAGAAGATCGAAAAAGTGACAAATATGTGAGTATAGATGGATTTGGCGAAGAATAAATTTAATTAAATACCAAAGTTCATGGTGAGAAACTGGCCACACCCACCCGGGACGACCGGAAGGCTGAATGGCCCTAGCACTACATATATTTAAGCAGATCGAAATAAATATAAACAATGCCTGCTATTGTTGAGGGTTACAGGATCTAGAAAAAAAAACTATGTGTAATCTAGTGAAGGTAAGGCCAGAAAGTAGTCAAAGGAAAAATATCTTAAAGGCACAACCCAGGCAGAGGTCGTGTGAACGCTTCTCTTCGGTCTGTAGTATAGAACCCTAGAGGACAATCACAAATGTGGCGTTCTCGTGCACGGAAACCGACCGATAAGAGCGCTTGGGCCTTGCAAAGTAAGCTGCCCAAGCTGCAGACTTTTTTCTCTTATCAGGCTGTTGTCTGGCGCTCTCTCATCTGTAGCGCTCTCTCGCCTCATACTCTCCTCTCCGCGCTTAGTCTCTCATTCCCTTAGCACAGCCGATTAGGAAGGTGAGTGAGCCCTTAACCTAAGCGTTTTTGACGGATTCTTTTCCTTTTTTTTACTGCCGGCCCACTTCCCACCAATACATTCACATTCGTGTACAAGAGCCACACCAATGTGATCCTGGGGCATGCCTTTAAACAACGCTTGAAAGCAAAAGGCAGCCAGTGTGCTTCGTCCAAGGAATATGGAAGCTGGCAATAACGTAATAATAAGGTTAGCCTAAAGGAGCATCGAGCAAGGGAAAAACACCAATATCAGCTTCGCATTGCACTTCTCAGTAGAGTGAGCAAATGCGGAAGTAATTTTACTAGTAAGTAGTGAGGCGCAGAGAAAAAATAAAAACCACAGTATTTTATAATGAACTACATTATAATTTTAGTAATATAACTAATTTTTATGATGTAATCAATTACAGTATCATTTTGAGTTTATTTCTCACTCCAGTGTCCAATGTGAATTCGACAGTACTTTCTCGGAAAAGCCCGAGATTGACCACACTCTCCAGCAAGGTGAATCATCTCTACAGCTGGGTTAGATGAAGGGTAAGAGTCGTATTAAGCGACATGCAATTGTTGTTTTGGAAGAAATGGAAATAACACTGAAAAAAATATTGTTGAGAAAAATAGAAACATATAGGGAATTTCATAATTTTCGCAACAGTTGTACATATACATCCCACCTCCATCCCTCACACTAGCCATTTTTTTATAGAGCGTAGTAGGAAGCAGGTCAGGTTAAAGCAGGTTCAATAAAGCATCGGAAGCTGGGGGAGGGAGGGGGTAAGGGGAGGGAAAGCGGGAGCGGGTGGTGGGAGGAATCTTAATTTTGAATCTTGAAATTTTGAATCTGAAGCTGAATTTTGAATCTGAATCTGAATTTTGAATCTCCACGGATGACCCTCCTCCTTGGTTTAAGCCACATATTGGACATCCCTTGGAAAGCGCAGATTGCTTTGGAACCATATTGGCTACATTTGAGGAAGTATACCTGACGTACAGATTCCAACTGGGCTTTCTGAACAATATTGACAAGGCTACCTATTTTGTAACAGCATAGATCCGCAATGGGAATCGAACCATAACCAGACTGGTTAGGAACTGCGCCTTTGGACACGACGCTAAAGTTGGTCTTCAAAAAGGTGATCATCACACAGCAATCACTAGTTATCGAAACCAATTCGTTTTGTACTGGAATTCTTACCTAAAAATTTGGAACCCTTTAGGTTTTTAATGTTCCAAATTTTGCAAAGAGTTTTTTTTTCTCTTCCTCTTTTTTTCTGGAGCTGTGGATCGTTATAACAACAAAGTTCAGCAGTTCGTGGGGTTCATTGTCGCGGATTTCTTGAAAGTAGTAAAGAGAATGAAAATAAAAAACGATGAATTCTAGTTGGAGATATGAAAGTAAACAACCATGTGAAAGCAATAGACATAACGATGGGAAGAGCACCGAGGACAAATAGCCGTTGAGCAGGACATCAAAATTGCTTCGTATAGACTAGCGTGTGAAAGAGGACGATGGAACGAACAGAAAGCAGCAATGAAAGAAATTACTGGAATGAATGTTTCACGTAAAGCTAACAAAAGTTCATACGCGTAATTCGCTGATATGGATGCTTCCCCGGCCATATTTTATAAGCGATAATGCTCATTTATTAACGCCTTCATACACGCTAGACAATCATTAAGTGAAAGCCTTCAAGTGTTCAGATGATGGAATGTACGCCATGAGCCAGCTAAAGGAAATCTCTTCGTTCCAGTTTTATTCAGCCAGTATTATTCATATAGAAATGAATTAATAAAACGGATGACGTCGCAGCTAGGAATATATACTCGATCTCAGATGAATAGAGGTAACTGAGGAAACCTCAGGCTGAATGCTGAGCAGACGTCAAAACAGCCACAGCCAGCGGATTCGGTTTCTCCGATCAAAATATATGGAACGGCGATAGGCAATAGGCAATTAGACCAGTTGTCTCGTAATGTAGTAGTGTTGTGAGGGAAAGAGTGTGTGTGTGAGAGGAAGAGGTGTGAGTGGAAGAGTGGTGGGTGGAGGGAAGGAAGAAAGGAGGCCGAAGTGGTTGACTCCCTCTCTCTCTGGTGAGGGATGGAGGAGAGGGAGGCGAATAACTGGCTGGCTTCCAACGCCGCGCGCAGCTTTTTTAGATTAATAGGAGCGGGCGAGCAATCAAAGACACTGCCAGCCAGCCAGCCAGCCAGCCCAGTCATCCCAGCCCAGCCCAGACGGGCCTGGGCTAGGCCAGGCCAGCCAAGCCCTCCACCACCGGCACATTAGCACGACGAGCTACCGCTGCAATGGCCGGCAGCCGGCCGCACACATCAGACGTCCATCTTCCCGCTACGACTCCTCTTCTCATTTCCTCTCAGCCTCTTTCGCTCCTTGACGCTCGCCGCTTCGCCAATGATTTCGATTGTCATTACCAAAACTCATACCCTACTGCTTGCTGGTACACAACCAAACGCATATTGGCTTCCCTGAAATGCTGGTCGGTCAGGCCAACAGCCGCCATCCTTCCTCTTTTTGACGTTCAAACCAGCTCAGGTAACGCGCATCGACAATAACCAGTGGAGAAAGGAGTGACGCTGTTTCGCCTCGCGCTCCCCCCCCCCCCCCGAAGCTTTTTAATGACCGAAGAGGTAAAACATGCATAAAATCGATAGATAAAGAGATCTGGTGATTAACTGACAAACATGTTCGAGTAGAGAAAAAACTGTGGAACATGATGTGACTTAATTGAACACTACGAGAAGAGAACCGCGTGGCGAAACTGTCTAGACGAGCCGGCATTAAAAAAGACTCTCGAAGGACAAAGTTCAGAGAACATCTTCAGCTAGCCATGAATCTCACCAAAAGGCGAAATCAGTATATGATAGAAAATAAATGAATACAGCAAAGCAACGGCATTCGTCCAGGAGGTGGTAGTGGGGGGGGGGTTGGTTAGCGGGGAGCGACAGTGAGCGAAACGGTTGAGGGCGCGTCACTGGGTGTCGGTCTAATTGGATGACCGCAAGTCATTGTTTCCCTACCCGTGTGAGGGATAGCCATTCCATTGCATAAACCCATTCATTATACGCTACACTCGTCGCAAATCGGCTTTTATAGAAGTCGATTAAATGACATGACGAAAAATGATTTAAAAAATACAAATATATAGTGAACCTTGGAAAATTCATTTGTATTGGATCAGCAATTATGATTCGAGTCACCATATGGGTGACGCGTTTTTTTTTGTTGCGCGGAGATGATGTCACACCGAGGGTGAGCCACGTGTCGAGGAATTTTAGTTGGAAGGGAAGGCCCCCTATTCTCCCGCGCCCCCACCCATCACCCAACTCCCCACCAACTTCCTCCTGAAGGAGTTCCACTACTTACCTCCATTTCTAGACTCCCATTCCACCTGACACTGTTACTGACTACTCTTGAAAATGTAAATTGAATCCTCGAGCGCGAAGGTAAGAAATAGAATGGAGGCGGAGGGCAATACACTACGCCACAGACAAACTAGCAAAATTTCTGCAAAATTTCCACGAATGTCAAAATTTTGTAGGAATTCCTCAGAAGAAGAAAAGATAATAGCTCTCCTCTGAAAACTTTACTCCAAAACCAATTCTTTAGAAAAACACAGCTGATTCCAAATTCCACAAAACAGCTTCCATCCTGTAGTATGACCCCACTACCGAAAAATCCTCGACGTCGAGTGACCCTGATCACACTCCAACTTCTGCTCAGAAAGTGCTGTCAGACGACCTTGAGGACCTGGGACATGACTGACGGTCCCATCCGGAAGATTTCCCTAGTAAACTCTTTGTGATACCCGGGAACAGCGCATTTTTAACTCCAGTGCTTCTCATTCCTAGGCGAGAAATCTCTTGCTGCATGAAATTCAATGGTGACAAACTATCCCAAAAACTCGAGTGACCCACGCAGGTCCATTTCTGAAGTTATTTATTTATTTATGTACTCGCAACAGTGCAACACTTTTTGTAAAAGAAAGGCAGGAAAAGAGCATGAGTGGAAATGAAAACAAATGAAGGTGTATGTTCACAAGGATGACATTGTACGGTCGCTAAATAGACGATCATCAAGATTGACTCGTTGAAGGCATCCTCAATCGCAACCATCCTAACCTTTCTACAAGGAACTCTACCTAAGGGCAATAACCCTAGAACTACACACGGTCAACCATGGCGTCTGGCCGATTCCAAAATTTCAAAGACACCATCTATTCCGATGGCGTCAATTACTTACGCTGATTCTGGTTCAACCTGACACACTTCTAACTCCGCCCTCAGAACTATAGCAGTTTACAATTCGTTATCCCATGTTAACAGAAATTAGGAACCCATTTCACCAATTTTACCCGCTTGTTCTTCCCTCACGTTTGACCCGATCAAATAGAGGGTTCATCCAGGAATTTCATTTATTTATTGCACGAGAGGTGCGCCAACAGTGCCAGTAGTCAACAGAAAGTCAAGAACTCGAACAAAGAATCCAATACTTAAAGAAGAAAACGAAAAACATTAAACAGAACGACCAGAAAATAACACCAACATTCAACCATGGGTTGAAGAAATAGGTCCAATACCGGTAATGTGTACAAGGCAAGCAGGTCGGAGCTAAGGAACTTGCGTCAAATTTTGCTGTAAGTTAACCTACAGAAGAGCTTTATTCGATAGATTAAATAAATACGTTATGCTACTTACTTATGCTACAATGAAAGCATGTTCATTGATGTTACAAAAATGAGGGAAAACCCTTCAATTATTTACTCCGAGAGTTACTTAAAGGAAGTGGTCACGATAATTCTCATAGGGACGATAAGGAAAGCTGTGTACTGGAGTGGATAGGGGTCCTGCCCAATGTTAGAACACGTGAAGTTTCAGTGGCAGTGGCGCCTTATCAACGGAGTGATAAGGCGCCGAAATCCACTTCCGTTCAGCAAAAACCAAGACTTATCGATGTGGAAAGGGGTGCGATAAGAGCGTGCTAGATATGATACCGTTATCGTTATCGTCCGTTTTCATTCTGGAGTGCACCTATTCAAGCAGCCGCACCTTCTTATCTTATGTATCGTATCTTCCATGGGCTTACGCTCGTCCGAACATAATCTGCCTCAGACCTTATCGGTTGATAACGCGAGGGTAGCAAATCCAGCGTGGAAGCCAGCGTGATCGCTTCCTTCAAATTTACTTTTTTTTATGTTACCAATGAATTATTCAAAGCCGTTTTACTAATTGTAACGACGTAACCAAGCATGCGTTCCCGAAAAAAAATTGAATTAATGCGGTAGAACTGTTGGAATTTTGCCAAGAGGGCATTCACATGTTCGACCGAGTGAACTTTGTATAAATCAATTAAATTCCGACTCTGCATTGAGTAGTTGAGGAACTCGCTCAGAGAACTGGTAAAAACATTGGCAACAAAAACACTTTCATTAGATTAAGTACCACCTAATTACCGTAACACTTAGTAGGTAAGGAGGGGGTTATCTAATACAATGTAAATACCAAAATTTACTATTACATATTCACGTAGCTGTAGATAAATGGAATTAACAAGGTGCATTTCCGTAATTTGCTGCATATTAAGTTGATATTTTCTTTTAAGAGAAGTTCTAGAAATTATTACATTTTGCGAGAGCTAGGAAATAATAAAGAAAACTGAGAGGTTAGATACTAATTGATAGGGCGTTGACTGAAGAAGCCAGAGAACAATGGCGGCTGAACGAGGGAAAATCAAATAAAAACGGCTAATTGTAAAGCATTGAGATCTGTTCGATGGTTTGAGGCTGGTATGCCAGAGTGCAGATCGGATACACGTAAACATACACACAATGGGTCGATTAGTCAATCAATTAAGTTAGAGGCTGCTACAGTACTGCTGAGGTCACGCAAAAATGTCCGTCTACTTGAATCAACCGTAGGGGGTCGTATTCCGCAAAATTTGTATGAATGTCAAAAAATACTTGAGCAAGTTGAAAATTAGGCCAGGTGCACAAAGAAGCAATGCCCGAGCCCAAAACTTTAAACTGACATGACAATAACTTTTTCCCGTTCCAACGGTCATCTATACAAACCCCTGAGAAACATCAAGATTTTTCGGGGCGGAGTTGGAGGTGTGCCAAGCTGTCAGGTTGAACGACGATTTCAACGACGCTATCGACACCATCGCTAACCATCGGAAGTGGGAGGGGTTGTGAAAATATTAAAATCTGCTAAGCGCTGTGACTGAGCTAGGCTGTGGTGGAAATGCTAAACATTTACGCCCAGTGCCCAAAATAGGTAAATTGACTTCTTGCTAGCTAAAGGGCGATTTGATAGCTGGTATTGATGATAGGATGAACGCGCCGGTGCTAGGGCATTTTGTTGGAGACACAAGCGATTGTTTGGTCAGCCTATAGATTTTTGTTAAAAAATCTATAGGCTTTTATTCGAAGCATCCCTGAAGTTGGAAGAGCACTAACCCCTGTTTGAACCTCTAAGTCTACGGACTGGGTGGAACACGATGGAGCCCATGCGTTAGGGTTGGGTGGTGAGAATTGAATGGAACGCGAAGAGGTTGACGGATTCCGGCGAAATGGACATCTGACGTGAATCAGGGAATCCCAATGAGAACAAACGGATGTGCTGCCGACATCACCATCTACACCACGCTTGAAGTCACGTGGATCGATTTGGCTGGGATCGGGTGGAAAAAGAAGGACGGAAAAGGAAGGATAAAAAGAAAAAACAACACCGAAAGAATTAGGAAGACAAGAAGGTCATGATGAGTCACTACGAGTTACCTAAGAAGGTTAGCAACCCATCCCAAACCCTAGATCACTCCCATCAAGACGACTTAGGTCAATTCGGACCTCCTTAGAGCTTCGCTCGACAATTAGTTGTACGGCCACGGAGTCGGAAGTACTGCGGGTCGGCGTTGGCTCTTCAGTGACCACTTCCGGGGACTCAACATATCGGAGTTTTTTGGTGATGTTCGTGTAGATTTGTAATTCATAGGAGAAAAGCCAGTTAGTCTGTGAAAGACAGATGGAATTCGTGCCAGGACCTGTCGTAATATGATCGATCCATGATGAGACATACGCTCGCCAGTCAACGAATTGCAGTAGGTGGGACATGGGAAGCCGAGAGCACAATAGCGACGGGTCATCACACTCTAACCATTCACACATTGGCATATTGGACTTTTTTTCGTTTCAAAATGGATCTTGTGCCATTCAGAAAGAATTTCGTGTATGAAAAATTAAAATCGATGGGACCTTTCGAGAGTGAAGTGCTGGAAAAAGTTCAAATTGTGAATGTTTGCTACGTTCATAGTTCAGTATAGGTGAATAGTTTCATGAAAAACCTTTACGTAACAAATTTAGCGGAATGAGCCGTGTAAGCTCCGTGTAACCGTAATCACGGTGGAATGCATACTTGGCCAAAGATCACCGTTCTCTTTCCAGGCTAAAATGAATGAATTACTTGGGATGGTAAGAAAGTCCTGAGCCGATTTTTTGAAAGCTCCAGAACTTTCGCTTATTGATCGATACCTAGAATCTGCTACGTGATAGATTATCGCTGTCGATCATACTTCTCCGCAGTAGGTATATATAGCCGGGTTGCCTTCTTTAACTTTAATCATGATGTCGATTCCACAAGAGCACTTTCGAGCGATCATCTTCAATGAATGGCGCTGCGGCACAGGAGCAGTGGAAACCGTCAACATTATCAGCATCGCATTGGGAAGGGACACCACTTCCATCATCAGTGCCAAGCTCTGGTTCGCAGGCTTCGGAGCAGGAGACACGGGTTCCGAAGAAAAG
>MU868471.1:40481-54726 GCA_036418205.1 Ostertagia ostertagi | reverse complement strand
TATTAAAGTGTTCAATAGGTCTGAAAATCCTGCGCGCAGATTTTTTTTAACGAAAACATCTTTCAAAATTCCACCCCTGAAAATATTATATTGTTATTTAGAACCGGTAGCCTGCCAAGGACGAGGATTGATGAATTGTGCTACATTGTTTTTTATAAGCAAATGTTATTGTCCAGAGTCAGAATTCGAAATGATCGGCTAGCTATTCTTCAGGTTCCAAATTTTTCTGAGCCTTCGAAATTTTAGCCCAGCCTACACACAAAAAACCATCACTTATTGATACAACAAACTAAAACTCCATCAAACAAATTTTAACAAGGTTTATGAAAAGTTACAGTTTCCAATTTTCTAAGATCATTTTTTCTCTTCAGTAGTAGTCCCTCTGCGTCCCTGACCTTCAACATTCTTCTCTAGGCTCAAATTATTCAAAAGTTTTGTAGGAAAATAACGCTTGGCATGCAATTTACTTTTCACTCTAGTTTTTTACAAACATTTTTTACTCAATTTATTATTTTTTATTGCTATTTACTACTATTACAGTTATTTGTTGTTATTTTTCTATTTATCAATCAGCAGCAAATAGTTATTCCTGATATCATTCAATAGTGATTCCTAGGACTTCCCAGTTATTTAGGGCTCATCAAAAGAGCCAAGCCAAGAAAGGTAAGCTTCACCAAAAAGGCTGGGTTATAAACAAAACTTTCGCCCCAGGCGGGACTCGAACCTGTCTGCACCTCTGCTTATTGAGCACGTCTGTTACGGGGTTACGTTACCGGGTCACCGTTTCGCTACTCTTGGAAAAACAACATTCTTGTGGAACTTTCACAAGGTGAACTGCGACCGAAAATAGCAGTAAACAAATCAAAAACAAGCAGAAGTAACTTTTCACATTTTTGCAGTTTATCGATTACTCAGAACAAAAATGAGAGCATCTCCGAGATCAAATTTTGCAACAACCTGGACCGGTCTCTTTTCAAACTCATCCCTGCTTCAGTGCTCGTCAAGTCGTCATCGCAAACATACAGTACCTTGTTGGCTCCTTGACGTCTGCGCTGTACTGTAGCAAAAAACTTCATGCTCCAACTGTACAATGTTCTCGAGAAACATCAAAGTACAGCTTAACACACAGGATCTATTTGAATTTCTGATTATTTCCACGATCTTGAGTAAATTCATAAGAAACTCGATGGTTGACCACGACGTATATCTAACTCTAATAAATCTACAACTTCAAAATTTGTTTGCAAAGTTCGAGAAGTATTCCACGTGAGGATTTTCAGCTTTCCTTCCCAGGACTACCATCTGAAGCTATAGTGACCATTGTGAATGAATTTATGTTCATATGGTCACAAAACAGAGCAAGCGAGGATAAAGCGGTCGCCGTTGATTAATCTCTTCACGTATTACACTTCGCTTGGGATCGCAGAGCTTGGAATGCATATTCATTCAGTACAAAGACCACAAGGAATGGACAGCGTGGGTCCAAGTCAGAGTTTTATCCTCCCAAACTAATCCGGCACTGTTTTACTGATCGCGGACTGATGGAAGCAGGGTCAACTGCCGTCAGGTTGGAAAATCTTAAAGGGGAAAGAGGGCGCCCTGTGAAAATGGCATCAGGTGGAAGGCATGAGAGAAGTTTCTCAATTTTACTATTTCTAGAGAAATTCCAGAACTTTCACAATTTTTACCGCTTCAGTAGTTCTCGCTACCGTGCAGCCCATTGACTTTAGTTTTCTTTTTATTGGGATGAGGATTACTTTGTGGGTTTGACAAACCATTCCCAAACACCAATAGGACAAACCAGGATCAAGTGATGGAGGCGGTGTTGACCCAAAATTTTACCCAGGGTTATCACAGGCCGGGCATGGAAGGGAGCATGCCTTGTGTGGGTGGATGATAGGTACGGTAGTGCGACATACCATAACTGCTCCAACTCCCTCTAATGGTCAGCATTTCAAGCGAAATGACATCCAGCTTTCGAAAACGTGCAAAAAACGTTCATGGCTTTTTTGCCGGATTTTTGAGATATAATTTATATTTTTAAGATAATTAAGTACTAGTTGTGTTATCGTCTAGGGCTAATCTCCTAGATTCAGTTCATTTCCTGAGTTTTAACTAAATTGAAAACTTAAGTCGGCCCTGGAAACAATAGCAGAACAAAATTGATGGTTGGAAAATAATTAGAAGAACGTGAAAACTGCGAACAAACTGTAAATCAAATTGTCGACGGATGCTACTGTCGGGAATTGTTGGACAATGGTAATTTTTCAAATTCCGATTTGGAGCAAAAAACGTTTTCATCTCAGTCCAGAATATCATGCGACACTTGCCCGATTTGGTGCACGTTTTTTTTGATCGACTTGTCAATGAGTAATCAATAAAAAGTGTGCTTAGACGACGCACTTCCATGCGTTGAACACGTGACCGCTATGAGTTGAAGCTTTCCTCGGCATCGAAGAGATTACGAAATCGTTCAGTGTACCAAAATATTTTTCATTTTCGATCTTGGCTCTTAGGTGATGTGCTATTTGTCACACACACACATGCACATTCCTCGTTGTGATAAGAGTGGCGACGAGTTGGTCACAAAAAACAATCGATACAGGCCCTGAGTGCCACACATTCTCGTCCAACGTTCATTCTTCTCTACCAGCGCAGCATTTTTTTTATGAAAAAAAAACTTGTAAAGCTTTCTCGAACGTTACAAACATTCATAGCAATCGTACTAAAAAGGCCAAGTATGTTATGAGCAGCGATCGATAATAGGCCTGGTGACGTTGGACGGTCAGCTTAAGGGTCAAGCCCGACTCCTGCTCAGTTCAATTGGATGGGGAAAGGCGGCAGAAAACTGCACAAAAGGAAACCATAGCCCCTTCCGAAACCGTTTGAGAGATATTTAGTGAGTTACTGTTCATCTGGCCACATGGACAGTCGTGCACATGATAAACGTGAATTTGGCCTCTACCCGTACTCTGCACGTATTCCGATTGGTTTATGACGCAGGCGCCGCTTCGACTCGGCCGACAAGCCGAGCAGCGCAAACTGCACCGCTGCTGAATGATATTTGCAAGTGCCCTAAGCCGCAAGGGCGTATTTTGAAATACACTGCACGGTTGGTATCAGAGTGGTCTTCGGGCTGGTTCAGCGCTATTCGGTCAGCTGCAGAAAATTCTCGATGAAACCGAATATAGGAAACCAGCCGGAGGAGACGCAGAGGATCGGCCAGCAAAAAAAGACCCCTACGAAGAAGGAAACGCAGGAGCATGCGTCATCCCATCCTCCTTGCCCGTTCGATTGATAAGAGAGCAATGAATGGAATGAGAGCCGGTGTGCCTGTGCTTTTATCGGTCCATGGCTAAATTTGTCCATGGACGGTCGTATATGGCCGGAATGCTGCTCTTGCGCATGTTGTTTGATTCGCACACGTGCAGCTGACGAACGCAAATAGATCTCTCGTTAGGAAGGGTGCAACATTGGGCCTCTCGCCTCGTGTGCCTCCCCCCAGCACGTCTGCAAAACATCGTTCGACCGGCCGCGACCGGCCCAGCCTCATCTCTGCGCGAAAACAAGCTCCCCCATGTTTTCTTGCCGACACAGCGCTCGCGCTCCAACTTGCCCTTTTCCCATTATGATGACGCAGCTCTCTGACCCCATGACGATGCGAATGCCTGCTGCGTGTGCTGTCGCCGAACCACTTCTTCATTGGTGATAGAGTCGAAGATCATCAGCGAAGTCACGCGTTATTGCCCGCAAGACCTCAGAGACTGCGATTCCACTAGAAGGCTTCCTGCAGATGGGTTGGTTTGCAGCATCGTGTAACCCCCCTTGGTCAGAAGTCAACACGCTCTGTGCAAATCGTGTGTGTATGTTGTTTACATAAACAAGCGCCGCTTCGTACCGCCGGTGATGGTGACGCGAACGCGTTTATGTCCACATGGATCCACCATGAAAAACATGTGCACGTGGCTGCGGCGGCCCCGACATTTGGGGGCTGAGATAGCACGCGACCAGACGAGCGAAGCAATACGTGAGGAAATGTGCACTCAGAATTCCCCTCGCTGCAACCTTTCACTTTGTAGCAATGGACGAATGAATGCGCATTTCACGACGACACAAGCCAGCCAGTCATCCCCAGCCCAACCCAGCCAGCCCAGCCCAGCCAGCCATCCATCCCCGTCGTCAGTTTTAAACAACCGGAACACACACAGATGTTAACAGCAACATTCTCCTACGAATAGTTTATTGATGACACAGTGAAATATTACAGTGGTGATCATCATACACGAAGATGAATCGGCAAGAACGATGACACCTCGAATGACGAGGTACGCGGCAGAGAAGTAGTTGTGAGATCGAGGTAGGGATAAAGCGAGGGCCGCGGATAGCAAATCGGCAATGCGGGAAGTAAGCCTTCAGCAACCGGATCAATGATCATTGGCTGAGGAGATTGTGACGGTTTAGATGAAGGTGAATATTCAAGAAATACGGGTGAATCACGTGATAGACGAGACACCGTGGATGAGGGACGAGGTGATGTCGACTGTGACGTGCCTTCTTTCAGACGTTCCAATTCACTTTGTAGCAAGGATTTCTGATCTTCCAATCGATCACGCTCCTGGATCAGTGCGGCATTTCCTTGTTCGAGTTGCTAAAAATAATCATTATTATTTTGAATATATGATTGGGGAATAGGGGTACTGTGTCTTGAAGTCTTTCTCATTAACGTCAGCCAGGGGGGAATTTCCTAGCGTTGTTTAATGTGTTCATAGAAGTGCATCAGATCCGACGTGGGGAAAGTCATGCGGTATGTGTGTGTATTCTTAGCAGAGACGGCATTTTTGTGTTCACGTGTTTCTCACGCGGACTTACCTTAATGTGGTCACGGGCGCGCGTCAGCAATGCCAACGTTGTGTTACGAGACGCATCAGCAATTGGTGGCACGAGAGTTTTTAGCGTTTCCAGGCATCCACGCAAATTTGCACGACGTGTCTTCTCCAGCTCATTATGAGCAGCCCTACAAAAAAATCATTATAATATTCAGACAGAACGGGTTATTGACATGAGACTACCGTACCGATCAGTACAGACAGCCTATCTTTGACGTACAAGTACTGTGAGAATGATGGTAATTACGTCAAAGATGGATAAGTGTGCTGACCGATTTCGTCGCGCTGTACGATGGAAGGATGATTCATTCACTCACCGACTGTGCTTCGTCGAGTTTTTACGTGGTGATGAGGCAATACAGTAAGGTTGGGCACTGGTTGAAGCCGAACACAGTTTACGTTCCACACGTACTTTCCTTGGAAAAACATCCCTGAGTTCTGATTGTACGGCATCTGAAAGCACGACTGGATGAAATCATGACAGCAAAGCAAAACGAGACTGAGATCTACCTCCAAAGGAATATCTAACCGCGGTTAGAATGGCAGTTCAAATCCAGTGAAAGTGAAATTGAAAACGAGTCAAGCAAAACAGGAACGACAGAGAAGGAAGTAACGAACCACGATTTAACGATTGACAGGCGGTGAGCGACGGTGGAAAAGCCGTCGGCGTTGGTTGTGCAGCAGCGGCAGCAGCAGCAGCGTTCTGCACACTGGATAACGGTTGAATAAGTGAGCTGACTTTGTGTCCTCCTCCATCGAGTAGTCTAGCGGCGGTCAGTAACGTTTCAATGCTTAGCTGCGCGTCCATTTAGCGGAGAGTGTGCAGCAGCGAATGTGCGTGCGACAATCGCCTAAACTGACGGGTGGGGGGAGGGTGGGACGACGACGCGCCAGAGAACGGCCCCCACCCGCACATGTGGCTCGCACGTGCACGTGCGGCCGCATCGTCGTCGACCCCACACAGCGTGTGTGTGTGTGTGAGTGAGAGGGAGCGCTGGAGAGTAAGCAACGACGAAAGAGCGAAGACAGACAGCCAGCGCCACTCGTGTACTCGGATGGACGGGGGGACCCGGCAATCGTTCACGGCCTCGTCTGCACACACACATACACACGCGTACACACGCTTACATACACACGCATACACACTGGCAGGTACACACTTCCCGCTGCGTGCTTTTGGCCACTAAGCCAGGCCCAAACCGCAGTATACGAAGACCTTTTCCGTTGCTGGATACGTGACCACTATTGGAAGACCACAAAAGGAACCTCCAGAGAAGAGCGAAAGTAGTAAAGTTGGAGATACTCGTAAAGTATGGAAGGTTAGGGTTTTATGGGTTCCATGTTCAGTATTTTTGAAACATGATCTGCTGGAGAGCACGGGTTTAGGAGGAGGGGGGGGGGGCAATTCCCCCAATATGATCTCCGCTCAGCTTTTTCCGCCACGTGCAAAACGGAGATCGAACCATTTCTTGGTTCTTCTTCCCTGCAGCATTTTTGAGTTCTTTTTTTTACTCAAATCTAGATATTTTGTTTGCATATAGAATTCCTGTTATGCTATACAGGTAGTTACGGTGGTATGTTTATTGTTTATTTTTATTTACCTATTTATTACTGGTCAATCGTAACCGTGGAAAATTCATAGATTAATGGACCCGGTATGGCATGAGATTAGATGAGCTGAAATTGAATTGTATGTGAGCACTTAAAAATTAATTCAAAATTGAAATGATTTGAACTATTCGTCGTCTTCCGGACATGAAGTTGGTTCGTGGAACTTGGGAAGCGATTCGAGACATGAAATTGTTATTTTTAATGGAGATATCAAATAATTCAACCACTTCCTTATAATTCTTATCAGAACCTTCTTTCCTAAAATTTTTCTATTCTTCAAATTTTTTTGGTTTATTTGAAAGGGGTGTGGATTCAGAGAGTCGTTCAATCTCCGTTTCGCACGTGCTTTTAGACAAAGACTAAGCGTTTAACCCGTCAACTGTTTTTTATCTGGATTTTAAACTTTCCAAAATATTAACTAATTTTTAATTCAAATAGCTCAATCCAGAAGAAGGTGCTAAGCACCGACACCACTGCTAAGGTGCAAAAATAAACATTATTTGGTAGGGATGATTCTTCAAGCCTGTTCAAGATTGAGCTTTTTATTAGGCTTACGTCCCAGGTTCTTCGCCTTCATCAGAGCCTGAGACAGGAGGGCGACCACCCTCGTACTCGGAATTTCTAGGACATTATTTGGGTTTTGTTTTATTTCCGCCCGTAGTGCTCTTTGAAATTGTGCAATGTACAGATGGAGTGGTTGATTCGGCAGGTTTCGAATTTTTTTCCCCAGCGCTGCAAATACTAGTCAGTCATTCAGTCACGTCGCGTGATTACTATAAAAAGCCAAACGTTCAGTGGAGTGAGAGATTTGTGCCCGGTTGTCAGCCAGCCGGACGGCCGTTCAGCCCTGGTCAGGCAGAGCACGTTCAGAACATCATCATCGGTTTTTCCCAGACCCATTATAGAACGTTCAAAATTCACATGATGATGATGAGAGTACATTTCCACGTGCACATGCGGACAGCGCCGGGTTACATCGGCTGCCAGGCAAGCTCGGCAATCTCGTTTTCGAGAGAGTACATTTCACGATCGGATCACGTGAATGTCTGACGACAACGGGACGGCCGAGGCGACTTCGTACTGTTGTTCGTTATTCAGTTTAGCACTCACATAAAAGACAGCAGAGTCCATTGCCGGATCCGCCACACACACAGACACATAGCTCCCATAGTGCTTGATTATACCAGTTTGTCAAAACTGTCACGTAGAAAAAGTGCAGTGGAGAGATTAGTCAGTGAAGTGGGGAACCATCTGGACGTTCGGACCACCCATATGTTGAACATTCATCAGCTAAGGTGGAACTAGGCAGCGATTTCTGTTCGTTTCATGGTTTTTTCTAGGTTGAAGTGTGAGCTAGCCGGGTTTTCTTTCCGGCAAACATCTTTTTCTTTAGGTCCTACGTAAGCTAAATCAAATCGTCGTCGGCGAAGAACGTGCTAAGAAGGCGCAATGTCAATAATCAATAAAATCGCGCCGGTTCTAGTTTTTAGTACTGCCTTGAATCACGTTTAACCCCAAAGAACGTACGAACACACCACCATATGAGCGGCTGAGTTATCATCTTAATAGACGCACACACGGACAAATGCATCGCGGTTCCAATCATGACTTCCTTGTCTAATCAAACACGATCAGTATGTGGTATTGATGAACTTTGTCATGTCAAACACTGGGGGAGTTTAGGTGTGTGTGAGTTGGGGGGGGGGGTAGATTCCAAGAATGTCTTACATGCCCTTTGCCGCTATCGATGTGTGTAAAGCGTAATTTTTCTTCTCGTTCTCTACAATTATGCTAGTGCAGACATCCCTGTTAATGTAGCGTGATTTGCAGCGATTTCCGCGCAGGAATGCGGCGCTGTATCGACTTGACTCAGCACCCCACAAGTGGCAGCAGCAGCAGACGCCACCACCACCGCCGCCGCCACTACGGTGGTATTTCAGCGCTACAATTGGCCTTTCTGTAAAGTATATGACGTGTGTATGTGTATGTGTGTGTATGTGAAGTGGAGGATGAAATGTAGCATGTCGGCATGGGCTGGTGGGTACGCGCGCGCGCGATTGTCGTCGGTGTCGGGGTGCGGAGACGGACGGACGGACCGACGGGGGTTTGGTTGCGGGCGGCGACGGGCGCGACGGGGCGACCGGCGTGGAGGTGGCGATTATGTCATGTAGGGTAGCGGACTTTGCTCTAGGAAATGTCGTTGGCTGACTGGAGGGTGACAGACACGACCAGTCACGCACGTGCGTTTTGCTGCACGGCGATTCCGCCAACCACGTGTCAGGGACGTCCCAAACAACTTCCTCTCTGTCTCTCCAGCTCGGACGCCCACCAACACCGACAGGTCTCTCCCAACGGCCGGCACGCGTACACGTTCTCCAGCCGTGTAGCGCTATCTCAGCCCGCTCTTCAACCCTCTAATTCTCCTCTTCACTTGCAATCGGCAATACATCACACTTGCATTTGCGTCACGCCAGACTAGAATGCACCCAGCACCCGTATGCAGCAGGCAGACGAGAACGAACGTACAAGTCGACATGAGGATTCGTCGAAATGAAGTCGAAGCTTTTGAAGTCTTGTTTAAAACGCTAATGACTTCGAGTTTCCCCCTTCAAAAGAACCTTTGCACTCCATTGAAACTTTCAAGAAGCACTGAAGCAGTATGTCTGCACATGAGCTGCACATCGCTTTGATTCGATTGTCATCAGTTTTGCAGCCAGCCGGCGGAGTGTCAGCGCTGTGCGAGACCAGAAAGTCAAAAATAAACGTGGCAATTCACTCATTCAATTTATCACGTGCATTTCACTGCAACATCAGAGAACCTCCAAACACAGATATCGCGCGACCATGTGACGTGTTGAATGGTTTGCCTTGATCTGTGCAGTTCGGCGGCCGCGTTAGCCTCTGCAACGGGGGATTCCTTCGAAAATATTCGTCAAATACAGGAAAAAAAAACACGCACAACTGCCTTTACGGTTTGCTGCCAGAGCCACAAACAGTGCTGAAATGTTGAGTAAAGCGACTTCTCTCGTTGGGAAGAAATTGTCGACAAATAGCATGATACCGGAAATAGCCCTTCCTGGAGAAGGCGACGTTGGGTAAGGGTATAAAAAAAGTTCGTCTTAACATGGGATCCTTTGAATTACCAGCATTATTTTTTGGACATCTTAAAGGATAAAGGATAAAGCATTTGCCGTTGATCAATCCCTTTTTGGGATGCGGCACGCATTCTACTTCCATTTGTACATTCGTAGTGGCGTTTGAATGCGATGTGGCCTATACAATGACTTGCGGGGGCCAGCCGATGTACAAGTCAGTGTTTTTATCCTCCCAGACAAGTCTGGTACCAATTAACCGACCCCGGAGGGATGGAAGGCTTGGTTGGCCCGGGCGACTCACGACCCAGGATTTGATCCCCGGACCGCTCGCGTGGTAAGCGTGCCACTTGCCACTACACCACTTCCGCCCATAAGGAGGGAATCCGTGGTAAACAGCATAATGGCATTTTCGCTCCATTGTTGTCGTACGTCAGAAAGCAAAGATTGTCTCTAGCCCACCTCTTCCGTTCGATCATCTACTAAGATTATTGTGTTTATTGATGGCGCACCTTGAGTGCATTATAAATAAATAAATAAATAAATAAATAAATAAATAAATAAATAAATAAATAAATAAATAAATAAATAAATAAATAAATAAATAAATAAATAAATAAATAAATAAAAATAAAAATAAAAAATAATATTTTTTTTTTTTTTTTTTTTTTTTTTTTTTTTTTTTTTTTTTTTTTTTTTTTTTTTTTTTTTTAAGCCCTTTTTGGAGACAACGACGTGGAATAAGAAGTTAAAAATTTCTCCCTCACGTGGGATTTATCCTTTGATTACTCAGGATTCGTTTTTTGGACATCGTGAGGTGTATTACTTTGATTGAATTGCTTTCACTCGAAACCCCTTTACTACTGTAAGAAAGTCTCTATTTATGTTGGTCTGACGAAATATCCCTGTAGAGTGTGCCTTCAAGTCATAAATTGCGGGACAGAAGACGGAGTGCGAGATGGGATCCCACCACAGTTTCGCGTAAAGCAGGAGTACTTGCTTCTTCCACTCGTGAATGAATAACTTCGATAGTGAAGTCGAGTAAAGTAACCATGCGATCGCAGTCGCAGAGGTCAGGAACTATAGATATCGTCTACATCTACCTGCGGGATCGGAATCGCGCTAACTCAGTGAATCTTTACGTTCCTCGAGCGTTTAGGAACAATTGGGCTATACTGGACCCGAGGCCACCCTGGATCCGAACAACGTCGTCTGACTACCGCTATTCATCGAGCACATTCAACTTTACTTTGCTCGTTTACTACAGCTATTTATACGAAAATAATCAAACACTCTAAATAAATATATAGCAAGCAATTAAACAAAACATATAAGCAACTATTTCAACTAAAATTATTATAATAAATCAGTACGCATCTATGTATGCATGTTTATAAGTAAATGTAGTTATGTAGTACTAAGTACTTCCGTCATATAACTGTAAAAAAAACTTTAGAGGTGGCCCTATAGGGTTAAAATCACGGATCCTCCCAAACCGCTGTTGTTTTGGTTTTTAGGTGTCCTATAAAGGAAACGCTTGCCTACGCAGTGCGTGTTTTTTTTTACAGAAATGCGTATAGAAGGATTTTTTGCTTGAAATTAATAATAATTGAAGGTGGTATTTCGCTGTGAAAGGTTAAGTGAGTACGGCCAAGTGCTTTTTTTTAAAGGGAAAAATTATCGTGTAAATTAACCCCTCTAGGGAATGGCACGCATGCAACTTGCCCTTGTTGTTGGGATCGTACAAGCAGATGAATGCAAGTTTAGCTAAAAGCTTACAGTATACTTATAGTAAATTTTGGAGATAGCATTTCCACCATTCTAAGCGTTAGTGCATTCCATAGAAGCAATAGCTTGACGTTGCCGGAACTGGATCACCGCATCTTTCATGCGCTGGCCGCGCCAGGAGCAATTTCAGCACTTCCTTTAGTCAATTCTTTCATTTGTCATCTACACTAGCGGTCAAAAGTGTTCGCCGAAACGGTTTTCGTGCTCTCTTTTTTTTGCCAGAAAAAAAATGGTGACCTCGAAAATTTTCTTTTGAATATCCTGATTCTTTAAACTTGAGGATATAAAAACACTAGAAAACATAGTATATCAATCTTTGGAGGGCGTTGCTCAAGCGAGAAAAATAATGCACTAAAAATCGTTTCGGCGAACACTTTTGACCGCTACTGTACATGCCAACATTAGCAGGGGATTTTAAGGTATCAGATGACTGGCAACAATATTTAATTTGAAATGAGATCTGCATTCAATCTCCCTGAGCACCATAAAGGAGTACGATGAGTTTAGGACTTGCCTTGGAACCTGCTGGAGCCTGCAGATGCCCACTTTGGTCAGTTCTTCATTCTCATGTAGGTGGTGTGCCAACTACAGCAACAAGATTATTGTCTAGATTAACCCGGAAAGAATAGATCTTACGAGCAGTTCAAACGCCCACTGGCGATTGAACTTGTCCCATTACGCTTACCTAGCAATATATGGTTCCTTGTTGGTGGCGCGGTACTGGTGCTGGTAGCAGGGTCAATCCTACGTTGTTACTAGTAACAACGGGGGGGTCGTACCTGGTTGAGTTTATAGGAGGGGGGGGGTCGTCGCGTGAAAGTACATGTGAGTTTGTGGTGAAAGTGGAGTTTTCACGAGTAGTAGGCTAGGTGAGTTGGGAGCGCATGGGAGAAAAATTCGCCGTTTCAGCGCCCCCCCCCCCGCTCGACGGCATTTTTGGAGGAAAAAGTGGGCGGAGTTTGGTGGGTTGAGTGGTACCAGAATTAAATACTATAGAGAGGAATATGGTGGTCGAGGTGTGGAAAAGGGGGTCGTATCAAATCCACCTTGGGGGAGGGGGTCGTAAAAATTTTTCGAAAAGTAACAACGATAGGACTGACCCTGGCTGGAGTCTTTTCAAGGGTAGGCATAATAGGATTTCTCTGTAAGAGGGTCATAGCTGATTTGTGAGAAGCGGGCTCATTTTGGAGAGAACTGCCAGCGTATTCCCGGAAACAGAGAGAGCCAAGTAGGGTGTAAAGGTATTGAAACGAGTTTTTTTTTGATATTTTGGAGAATTTCAGAAAGTTGTTTTGCTTTTTTTCTGGAGGTGGTGGTGAGTCGTGAAACTCTACATGGTGGGAAGGGGGAAGGGTCGTAATGGCCAAGTTTTCTCAAGGCGTGGCTCATCCTAGTCACCACGACTTATATGTATCTCCACGGGCCAATGAAAGTAGATGAAATATTTTTCAAATTGGATAGCATGGACGAGGGCGCCCTGAGAGCGAAGGTACACGAGCTCACGCTGTTCTGTTGAGGCAAACTTGAATACAAAAAAATTTTGAAAATGAAAATTTGAAATCGTACCTTAACTCCTAAATAATTGCAGCGGTTCCTCTGCATACTTTGCATCAACTTACTTCGACTTGAACTGTGCAACCTATCTTAATATTTCAAATATTTAATCCACTTCCAATCAAAGAGCCCATCCAAAGCATTTGCTTGTTTGACACAATTTAATGATGGCATCGTCCGTGTCCTTTTGCAAGGAAGATAGAAAATGTGCACTAACAAAACAATTTGAATGCATTCCAGATGATGCTCTAAGCATTAGCGTTCCACAGCGCTCGTTTAAGAACTGGGCTGTAGAAACACTATGCCATAATGTAAGCAGCTTGAAGCGCCCCAGAATCTTAGCAGCAATTTCTCGGTTATTCTATTCAGCTTGTCTTCTCGCAGATAAACGGACATGGGTATGCATAGAAACAGAAGAAAGAAATGAAAAAAACGAAGGAAAATTGAATCAAAAACTAAAAAGAGAATGGAAAAGTGAAGGAAAAATGACGAAGACTGATTCAGATCCTTGTAAGGTCATTGATCATGTCACCAGCTGATGAATTGAGAGTTGGCTTGGTAGCGCAGGGAGCTCGAAGTCGCCAGTTTGCCTCCGAACTTCGGACCTATTCTTCACCTCAGCAACTTGAAGAGCAATTCTGTAAGGCATACTTTGTCATCGGCCTTGGACGGAAAGTCACCAATGACTATTATCTCTATTTTACTCAAAAATGAGACTAAATAGTGCCGTTCATAAGAAGAACGACATAGCAGAAGAGAAAAAGAAAAGTAATGTAGGAATTGTAATAGGACCAAAGAGTTTCTAGCAACATGTAGAAAGAAGAAACTAATGAAATAAAAATATCGTCCATGATTTTATATGCATTTTTGTCTCCATGGTTTTATGTGCATGAAGGAATTTTTCCGACTAGAGATTTACCATTACCTTGGAAGAGGCGTGTTTCACGATTATCTCTTTGGAACAAACTTGATTCAGAGTTTTTCAAATGGAGGCATTCGGAAATGTTCAAACTCCAACTATCCCTATATCTTAAACAGCTTGCTGATTCTGAGACGACGTAATGGGTATTGTAAGCATGCGTCGGCGCAGCGGAAGCATACCGCGTCCGCTCCGCCGACACATGGCTTCCCATAGCGCTACTGCATCTCTTCTTCTTCTTCTTCTCCCTAGCGTTAGTCCCGCGCAGTCGCAGGGTCCGCTGTTTTTGTCAGTCGTCGCCACTTTGCTCTGTCCAGGGCATCTTCTGCTGTGGCCGTGACCTCACCTAGGTCCTTCTTGATCTGCGGAACCGACCAATGACTTCTTGATTACGT
>MU868471.1:27104-40381 GCA_036418205.1 Ostertagia ostertagi | reverse complement strand
CCAATACTATTCACCACTTCAATTTCAGCAACATTCAGCGATCACTACTCATATCCCTCCTCTATAACTTGATCTATAACTCCTACTAGCCAGTTGTGTGTTTCCCTTTGACACAATTGTATCATAATATTCCTTCTGGAGCTTCCACTATTTGGGACCTGGCTTTATTTTCCTTTTATACTGAGAGAAAGACCCTTTCTCCTATGCATATGCCCAGGAGGAAGTTGCACTGACCCACAATATCCTCCCAGACAAGTCTGGTACCAATTAACCGACCCCGGAGGGATGGAAGGCTTGGTTGGCCCGGGCGACTCACGACCCAGGATTTGATCCCCGGACCGCTCGCGTGGTAAGCGTGCCACTTGCCACTACACCACTTCCGCCCATCAAAATTAATATCAATGTTTTTTCGAAGCGTCACATGTACGTGATCTCACTTGTAAGATGTTGCGGCCAGCCTACAATGTTTGGCCGAATGTTCAGCATGACATATGTTTTCACATATTGCGCGATAGTTTGAGAACGCTATCGGACGCTTCGTCGAAATATGTTGATAAATGTTCGTAACGTTCTCCGCAAAACCCGTCAGTGAGAGAGTGTGGTTAGTTGTAATTTACGACCAAGTTATTCGCCGAAATTCATCATCGTACATATTTAATTATATCATCACGGGTTCCTGTGATAAAATATAATAGCTCCATTTTTGTCGTGTTTTTCTTTTCTGGTGGACCTCCTTGATTTAGAAAAAAAGGGGAGGTAACATACAACTTCGAAAAGCTCTGCTGTAATAGGTTGAGGAAGTGTTCTTCGAAGTTTACGGTAACTTCAAGATTATGAACAAAAATTGGAATAAATACCAATTATTTACTGATATTTGTTCCTCAATCAAGGACCACAGTTTTTTCGACCTTTTTAAACATGAAATTTAGTGAAGGGTTCTGCCCAGTGCTGTTAGTCATCCTGGACGGGACGTGTTTTCGGTTACCGAAGTCGCCGCAGAACGTTTATACCATTCTGTAACATTCGTATGCTTGAGGTTCTTTCAATTTTAGCGCCACAGATCTTAATCCCAACATCTGTTGCCATTTTCATCAACAGCATATCAGAAATCGAACATCAAGCAGAGAGACGACTAAGTTTATTTGGGATCCGAGAAGTTAATTGAACGCAGATGGCTCGAATGATTTAGCCTCTCGTTAGCAATGGAAGCTGAGGAGTTATTCGGCGCAGGGTTGAAGAAAAAAACTTGAGGAATGGGGACAAAACCCGCGATGGACTCCGATTGGTTCCACGCTAGGTGAGATCAGAGACAGGTGAAGCCTTAGGCGAGTACGCATTGCTAGGCCTATCCACCAAAAGGTGTTAAGCCTGAGGCCAGAAGTCTAGATGATGGGGTAGCCAACCGGAGGGTTGCAGATTCAAAAAGACGAGACGAACGGGTAAAGCCTTGGAACATCAACCATTTTTTTCTCAAAGGGGTAAAGGTTACACAGACATGTTGTTAGCTCCTGTATTTTCTTGAAACTGTGATACTACCTACATATATGTTCGAGGTTAATAAACAGTACATACTCAACGGTGAAAAATAATAACTGATTTCAGAAAAAAAAACTGGCTGGTTCTGTCTTCGCGTTAGACGAACCATGGACGAATTCAGGAGGACCGTCAATGAGGTGAAGCTTAAAAAATGAAGTGAGGCCTGAAGCTAAGGCAAAGGTTATGAAAAAAGTGATAAAGGATTAAGCAGTCGGTGTTGACCGATCGCTTTTAAGGAGGCGCCCCGCGCTCCATTTACACTCGAATATTAGTTGCTTTTGATTGTGATTTGACTTATACAATGGCTTGAAGGAGCTAGCCGGTGTGCAGTAAAATTATTGGTGTTGTATGTAATTGAACCATTCAGTTTACAAAACCAAAAGTCATGGATCTCAATATTATTTATGTACTTTACCCCGAAATTTGGGATTCGAAGAGTAGTTTAGTTTCCGTTTCGCATTCAGTGTTTCTGTTCTACCGGACAAGACTGGAAACAGCTAGGTAACCCCGACGAAAGACTTCGTTGGCTTGGACCGCGTACGATGTAAAGCGCGATCCCGTACCACGAGCGTGGTAATCACCGTCACTTACAACTATACCACCTTCTCCTTGCCATTGGGATTTAACTGATAACACTCAGTAAGTGTAGCCGCTTCTGCTCCTTCCATACATCTCTAAATGTCAGGAGAGAGTAACCCAATAGATCGAATTCGACCTGACGTGTTTGACATTTCTGTTACTCTTTACACGAACTATGGATGGAGATGAGCTGCTCCTCATTCAAGGTTTAGTGAAAGTGGCTCGAGCTCATCCTGGTAACTTAGAAGGGCTCCGAATTAAGTGTGATAAGGTTTTTTCACAAAATAAGAAACAACTCAAAAAAAACAAAATATTTATGAGGACCATTCCCTAAAAGAGCAGACCTGAGCTAGTCACTAATCAATTCCGGAGATGAAGCATGAAGCCTTCGACGCTGAATGAATCATTGTTAATGCGGCACGCACCCTACCTGTTTTCGGAATCCTGAAGGCATCCGAAAGTTCCCACTTCAAAAGGATGCCGTTCATAGGTGATGTTGGCGTAGTCCAATCCAACACTTGGTCGTCTGAATGTGAAGGTGCAACATGGAGCTCTTGCAACTACGACACCTAAGTACTCGAATCTTATTATTTCTGATCATAACAATGATGAGGCATGAGCGCCACTCATGTAGGGCTACCGAAAACCTCCTCTCAATTTATTTATTTATTTTTGCTCAAATGCAGATCCTTTACAACATTTCTAATGAAAAAGTGATACACATCTCTCTGGACGAATACGAGCCCAATTTTCACAATTACCTTATATCTTCTAATTTATTAGGGAACTCTTGCGCTGATCTTGTTTGTCTCAGATAGCAGCCTTGCTGTGTCAGTGTTGTTGATGGACGACGCGTTATTACACAGAATAAAAACTAGTCAACTCAGGCTCCAGTTGAGGTTCCGCTCGGAAGCGACAGTTAGATTTTACGAAACGCTTGCCTACATAGCATTTGTGGCCGGTTGCAGACATGATGGGAATTTACTCGGCTTCGAAGCTATAAAAGTTTATTGGATGTATTAAGCCGATTACAGCCACAAAGGAGGATTTCAGAATAAGATTAAAAGTTGAAAAAGGGGAAACTTACCTAGTGGAAGAGACAGGCGGACCCTAAGGGTGCGGACCAACACGCAATTCGCAGCGAAGGATATGCCCCGGCGATCTAGCATGGCCTTCCCGCGGCGCTATCGGCGCACTATCGGCGCGGTACGCCTCCCTCTTTGACCCTCTAGCCTAGCCGTTTAGAGAGAGCGTTAGCGTTGAAGAGGGCAGCACCGATGAGAGTCGCATCAATGCGGAAATCAACGGGCAAGGAAGGGTCCCATTTCTCGGGTTCTGGGCCGTTTCTTCATAGTTTTTCTTCATCTCCACACCACAGACCACCTTTAAAGAGCTGCCTTTTCATCGCGAAAACCGCCTGTAACATTCGTGACAATGGCAGCCACCGGTGGCTGCCAAAGATCTCACTCGGGACAATGGTATCCACCGGTGGCTGCCGTGTTTCAAATGGAATTTGGAAAGTTTTCTTTCCTGAAAAGAATCTTCATACCCTCATTCATCTACGCCAGCCCTGGGCAGGGGAAATCTCCATCCACTCAAATTTTATTGAAGAAAAATCTCCTGACTCTCCTGCTATGCGCAATCTGCGCGCGGTCGCGAATGGGTTACTGGCTGCGTGACCTCGAAGATCTTCTTTGTTGGCTGTTATGATCGCTGTGACAGGTTACCGCGTGAAGTTTTGACTACACCTTCACAGTATGTTTGGCTTATATAGAACCCCAAGCGCTCGGCTATTTTGAGGATTTTATGGTGCCCTCCTCTTCCCCCTTTCCGGATGCAAACATGACCCTTCTCGTTTTCGGAATTTACCTCCTTGTCCAAATCATGCTCTTCGTCTTCCTGAAACACTAGGCTACTCTGATTAAAACCAGTCGACGAGCATTGGAAAAGCACAGGAAGCTATAATACAGTTGAAACAAGGGAATTCGAAATTTTCGTGGAATTACTAAAATATCGTGAGTTCCTCCCAAAATTTCACTATGTGCCCTGAATTGTCCGGACAACTTAGTTTCCCATAAATCGTTCGATGCCACCCCTTCTAGAAATTTGCTACTGGTTCCTTCAAGTATGAGCTCTTTTCTGACAGGCAGCGGAATACGCCTTCTTCGGGTAGTTCCCAATGTAGCACCACTTGTTTGTATTCCCAACCCAAACAAATGCTGACACATCTGATGTCTATTTCTGATATAGGAACAGTTATTTTGAGTCAATTGGGCACGTCAACATTGCATGACGTTGCTTCAAGCCTATTCTAGGCGACTTTCACTGATGACGTGCAGCGTTTTGACTGAGTTCTATAGCTATAAATCGAGGGGTTTTTCATTTTCCATAAGAGGGAAAACAACTTTTAAGTGCATATAAGATTTTTATCAGCTCTATAGTGACGACATTCTTAGACAGGGCAAATGTGGTAATTCCACATTTTTCTATCGATTTCAACTTAAAGTTTCGTGGTAATCTCTTTGACAGCGTAGTTTCCACAACAAGGGCGCATTCTACGTTGACATTGGTTTGAAAACTACAGAATGGAGTCGGCTTTAATTCTTTTAATTCTTTGATTCATAAGTCAGTCAGCGAATGAAATCCAACAAGTGGACAAACTAGGCAACTTCAACTGACGTAAAGTAGTGACATTGGAAACTAAGTAAACAAAACAACTAACAAGAACTTATTTCTAGAGCATCCTAGTGGGCATAGCCTTTGCCTTTCCGCCACCCTATAGTAGAAATAGTAATCGAAGAGTAGTTCGTGGCAGTAAAAGCTGGCAACACATACTCACACTGAGACAATAATATGAGGTGGGTGGTGCTAGGGATAACACCACTTGATGGGCACTTGGGCATACATGTCAAACCGGGCATCGGATTTTGGTCCTGTTAGGTATTCCCTACCCCTAACAATCCGATACCCGGCTCACCGATGAAGCGACTCAAATGGTGAGTGTGCATGCTTTACTACGAGCCTGACATGATGAGATAGTCGAAAACTCATCTATCAGGTTATCATTTGATCCGGTGGAAAAAGGGGCCGAGAAGCCTTGGTGAATGATGAAGCATTGAATTGTCAAACTTTGGTGTGGGAAGGCAACAACATGGACACCGCGTTGGTTGGGCACTCTTTAACATCGAAGCGTTAACTAATGAGGTAACAAAAATTACAAATGAAATCTTGCAATCAAGAACATCAACAAATTTGTAATGATATACAAAGGTGGTTCGTGTAAAGGTAAATGATAAGCTCCAATGCCCTTAACACTAGTACTCTGGAAATCCTTCATATCTGATGACAAAAAAGCCTAGAATGATGTCGTATAATGCGGAAATAACAATCCCTTGCTAGAACCGCGCATTCGCATTATTCTTTCCTTCAGACTTGCAGCGGCACTCGTTTGGCGATTGTTGAATGCACTGCTTTTGGCCCAGCGTTGGATCAATAAATTCAATGTCAAAGGTAACAGGCAAATTTTGTATTTTACGCTCGAGACAAAACTAGGCAGATAAGTCGAGTCTGGTACAAGTTTCTAGTTCTAGTTTTTTTTAGTAAAAGAAGAGCTTTGTTTGATACGGTGAGACTTGAAATAGGATTTCCAATCCTGGACAAGAGAAATACTATATCATGATATTACATGAGAGCTTCACACCCTTGTATGGTTGAATAGTTAGTCCGGTCTTCAATGGCACACCTAGTGCTATTTTGGCTTTGAGTAACAGAGGCACTGAAAGTTGCTAGGGCTCGACTTTGCCGGTGTTTGGCAATGGTCATGAGGCATCGCCGGGCGGGTGGGGCATGGCTGTGACTAACTACGATAGAAACTTATATTCCTGACAACGAAGGCGACCCAAGTTTAACAAAACAGTTAATTTCTCTCAATTAAGTATGGCTCGATGAAAGTGAACAAACACTCACTTTCTTTCTCAGTGCCCTAGTACAACTTCTTAAAGGCCGATTTCAAGGTAGAAGGCAGCTCATTGGAAATTTAGTTAGAGTGGTCAATGCTACAAGAAAGAGGAAAAAACTGAGAAAATGAACTAGAACCCGAGAACAGGGTTCAACCGTCCGTTGGAACAAAGTCCAACGGCGGGGAGGGGTCGTTGATTCGCAGAGTAAACGTATGTAATCGAAGAGGTTTTTGGGTGTTAGATGACAAGAGGTGGTTTTCGCTATAAGGAACCTAATGTGTGTTGTGATGAAGCTCGCAGCTGTTGGCTCTTGCTGGGACCATCGAACGATTAGAATCAAGACGTTAGTTCTCGCGACAGTAGGGAGAGGTAAAACTTTTGAGTGCTTCTTCAACTATTAAGCACAAACGAGTGCATGGCGCACATCAGAGCAGAAGAGTCTACTGCGAAAGTATCCATATTTGACTGCGCACGTACACAAATATAATTCTAGAGGTGAACCAATGCCTTCAAACTGGACCTAAGTTAATAAAAGAGTGACCTCTTTGGTAGACTTGCTAAAGGGCTACAAGAAAAGTTTGGGAACAAAAATATTTGCCTGTCGGCAAATTCTTGAAATGGGTTTAGCATCTGTAATGAAGCACAGAGCTCGTGCGATGTCACGGTATCATAATTCCCGATAAAATTGAGTTTGAAGAGAGTTGTCAGTGTTTAAGTGTTGAAAACCCGTGTTTTCAGGAGAGTAGCGCCGAAAATTCATGAAAAAAAAACGGTCCAACGGGGCGATTTTTCTGACTCCTTCAACTTTGGGAAGAGAAAAAGTATTCGTTGGAAAGCTAAACCTTCTACTCCAATCCAGGGGGACAAGAACTGCAAAAAGTTCAATGTGAAGAAAAGTTATAACAATTTAAAGCCAAAAAACCAGCGCTCTGCAAAAAATCGGTCCGACGATTTCCCCAAATATGTCCAACGAGGCGTTATTTGAATCCTCCAACTTTGGAAAGAGAGAAAGTATTCGTTAGAAAGCTCTAACATTCTTCTTCAACCCAGGGGGAAAAGAAGGTGGAATTTGAATAAAGTTATAGCCATTGGAAGCCAAAAAACCCAAACCAAAAAAAAACGGTCCACGGGGCGATTTCTTTAAAGGAAAGTGTTTTTGCGAAAGCTTGAGCACTTTTAGAAAGAAAACAGTCTGAGCTTCCCAATTTTTCTTACCGCTCCTCATAATTCCTTCTTTGAAGAAAGTTACAACCTTTCAAAGGACGAAGTGCGCATTTCTGTGAATTCTTTGTTCTCTACCCCATAACTGACGTAGTTTTGAAGATAAGCGTAATCGTGGTTACCTTCCGAAACAAGCAGTTTTGTAGATCAAATCTACTTAGCGTTTTGAGAAATATTTATATTGAACAAAATTACGCTTATTATGAAAGTCAGTAGTATGTTTCTCGCTGTCCTCGCTGTGCCAAGGGGATGATTGCGCGCGCCAATGCGAACGCGACGCTCCCGTGCTCCAATCGGACACTGCTGTATACTCGCATGCTCTGAGATGCGCCATGCACTCGTTTGATATGCGCTTGCATATCGAAATGGAAATTTTTTGTGATTCTGAACGCCCATTCATGAAAGGCAGGCAAAGCGCCATTCGAACTAAAGGGCAGTACTGTTTAGCAACTAATGAAGGCAGTTCGTTTTTGTTTTGATTCAAGGCCAAGTGTCTGAGGGCATAAGTGGAGGTGGGAAGTTTAGATTTTTTGTAGGCTTGATCATGTATTGCCCTTGGTGTTTAGCTTTTTTTCGGACGGTTGACCCTGCTCGAGAAGTGCAGCCTCTTCCTCACCCTTTGGATTGCGCATTGATGCAACTCTAATCGGTGCTGCCCTCTTCAAGATTAACTCTCTCCTAGCGGCCAAACTCAGACACGAGGACGACGCGAGAGGAGATGTATACGCGCCAATTGCTATCGGGCAAAAGCTATGCTAAATCGTCGCGGATCCTCTATGCGAACTATGTGTCGGTACGCATCCATANATGGTNCACCTGTCANGNCNTNTNTCNTCTTCGACAGTTTCTTATGCTTACTTGGTACGGGAAGTCCCACCTGAGTTACCTAGGGAATGAATGAGCTGGGCGAATTCTTCTTTGATTTCTGGACAGATTTGTGTAGCAGTTTACTCACTTTCACTTTTTGCAATTGGGCATCATTCTTACAAATGATAGAACTTTTGGTCTATCAGTCAGAGACGGGCTTTAGGTGCACGAACAATTCTTTGTTGTTGTGATTGTAATTGTAATTGTTTATTACACAGGTATAACCCCATGTGTTAGGCACATTCATTCATTTCACTGGCATGCTTTTGAAATCAATGGCAATCATTACTAAAAGTCGAATAGCATACGCCTGGCGGTTGAATTTGCCATGGCAAGTTTTTCATGTTCAACCCAATTTCGTTTTCTTGCTCTTATACCAACGGCGAGCGGTTCGTGTTACGTTTTACTTGGGCGTTTCAAGCTTTCGCCTTTCCGAATGACGAAATGTGTTCTCATTGCTGAGTGGTAATTACAAAAAGATTAACAGATCTACAGAACGACTGAGGACGTCACAGAGCCACCCTGTAAATAGTAGGGTAGAGGCGAGAGAAGAAGATGAAGTGTTCAAATGCTCGTGCCATGCGCACCGAGGTAGGTGGAGCCAGAACCGAAACCTTGCAATGGCCCTAGATTACATAGTCTACACTGAGGACAGCCATTTCAATTCCTGAAGTTAGCATTGGTCAGGAGAATAGAGTTTTCATATTCAAATTCAACCCGATAGCGCTGCCTTATCAAGTGAGTTGTGACTGGGCGATACTTGGCGCTTTACTTCTTGCGTCAATTCTATCGCTCATCAATCATCTTGTTTTCATATCAATGTAAGCATGGTAGCTAGACATTTGGTGAAAGGAGGGGGTGGATGCAGAATGATTGCGGTAGCCATACGTAGCAAAGAGTTCTGAGAGAACTTTTCTACAACATATTTTGGAAACGAGAAGTGCTCCTTGTTCGTTACATGTCAACATAAGAAGTCATACAAAGGCAGCCTTCCCAAGGTGCTAGTGTTGAACTTCCAGCGCGCCATGCAGGTCCATTTGCCACTTGGTCAACAAGTCTTTCATTTCACTGCATTCCGTTGAAATATATGTAGTATTAAATCAACGCTGTGATCGCAGCGATCATAGGAACATGCTACTGGCGCGCCCCAAGGCGCTCACACCAGAAATTTCCATCAAGTTAAGCTTTTGCTGTGACAATTAAGATCTGTTTTCGGTACCGCAGTCATTACATCTATTCTTACCAAGAAACTAAGACTAAACCCGTGGAAAATGAACACCAGTAACAACTTATCTACACTTCAAACTGAAAAAATTACCAATCCTAATAAGAACGAATGCAAATAAGTGAGGTGTTAAATGGGCTCCCAGTCGTGCCCCAATCCGGCATAATTTCGAAAACCCAAAGCGCCATTCCAGTAACGTTGCATTGCTGTGCCACAGGAGGATTCGCTGGCGTTCCACGGCCTAAGCTAGAGTGGATCGCTTCTCACTCCTTCCAACTACGGGAATCTGAAGGGCCTTCAGAAAGACGTGTGAAACATGGATAAAAATGCATCAAAAAAGGAGGAGTGTGCGAGCGGTAGACTACTGTGCACATAAACATGGGATCTAACGAATGGTGTTCTACCTTGAGGTCAGAATTGGATTTTGCCCCAGCTTAAAAGGTAAAGCTGGTGACCTACTTAACCGATCCCGACCCATAACACATCCTGGAACTCGTTGTGAGGAGACGTATCTATAGGAGTTTAAATTTTTCCGTTTCATTCGCTTTCAGCGGAGTTATGGTAGTGCGACGGTCTTTGATAGGTGCGACGGTCAATCACCGTCATTTTTTCACATTCTGTGAGCGGTATTGTAGGTATATCGCTGACCGTGTATGTGTATTGGGTTAATACATGCTATTGAAACATTTTGTATGTGCGTTCAAAAGAAATGGACTTCAGCCCAAGTAAGGTTCAACCCACGAGAAGACGCTCTTTTTCTGCTCTAGGATAATTTGTTTGTCACTGTCTCCAGTATCTAATATTTGTGTTCAGAGAGATGCAGGGCTCAGAGCATGGATGATCGAGACGCCAAAATCAGCACGACTGCAGATTTGTGTTTTTCAAAAAACCAAGACACGCCTCACAACATTTACCCTACATATGGTGCAGAGTCCAATTGTACTGCTCAACGACTTACCAGGCTTGGGAAGATTCTACCCTGGTTAGAAGGTAGCATCTTTTTGCTGAAGAGCGTCTGACGAACCCAAGTCTGCGTTTTGTTTAGAACAACTCTGACAAAACCCTTTCAAGAGCTCATTTCATGGCCTGACTCAGGTCTGCAATTGAAAGACACCGTTGACGAGGCCAAAACACAGCGATATGATGTGCCAAACCAATATGTACATACACGTCAACCTGAAACAGAAGAAACTCGTCGAGAGAATGTACACAAACAGGGGCGAAATCTTCTATCACCGCATCAGCACTTTTCAGTGGGGGCTAAGCAAGTGGTAGCGCGACTGGTGACAAATTTCCAAGACAATAAAAAACCTTCGCAATGAGTTGCAGTGTCAGATTACGTAAGAAACAATCTCAACACATTAGAAATCACCCTTCATGTTCACAGGCTGGCGTCAGAGTCGGTATCCCGTCGCGCGATTCGCGCGGATGCGCCACGGATCGCGGACTCTGACACCAGCCACACGATTACGTGGGCCGTTTTTTTTCGTTTTGCTTCAGTAATGAAACAAAGTGATGAAAATAAATTAGGCTAGCTAACCGTTCTATAATTCCAGGGGCGATCATAGTGCAGAACTGAATATCAGCCAATCGCTTCATGGACCTTTTTGGAAACGTCGGAATTTGATAAAGGGAGTTCTAGTTTCAACTACATTTTCCTGAGATGCGGACTCGTCATATTATGTTGATTTTGAAATTATGCTTGGATGCTCGGCGGTGATTCTCACATCGCCGCAGATAAGAGTGTGGGAATTGGAAACAATACAGATCTAGAGAATAAAATGCTCGCGTTCCTTTATCTTTTCTTCACTGGTCGGAATGTGGATCGTCCTAGCTTTTCTTTTTGTGCTGCAAGCCGTGCACTGCATGAAAGATGCGGAAGAAACGGAATGGAATCGATATGGCTACCTTGTCAAGGTGGGTGAAGGTTTTTATTTAAACCGCCTCACGTGAAAATTTTTTCGGTTTTCCGCTCTCTTGTGAAGTGCTAGTCATTTTCCTTTAGATTGGAACTATTTGACTACTGTACGAAAGTAGAGATTTCGGTAGTGATGACAAACTAAATTGGCTCGTTTGACGGAATCCTCACTTTAATTATCACACTTTTTCAGCACATTTTACCCTCCCAGTCGACGTACAGAAGAGGGGCCGAAATTTCTCGAAATTTGATTCAGAGATTGGAAGTTAGCAGTCGGGTGTGGTTCAATCTGAAGAATAGGATGAATGAAAAATATCGCATGCGTCCGATGCGGAAGCGCCTGGCTCCACTCCACGTGCGCTGGCGCCATCAGATTCGCTCGGCTCCGGCGTATGTGGGAGGGGAGAGTACTGCATATGGTCCCTCGGGAAACGGATGACCACCTTCTTGTATCGTGGATCGCACTACAACAGTTAGCAAGTTACCAGCGAAGTTGGTCCTCCCACTTGTTCTAGCCGAGGTGCCCATGGCAGAGCACCAGGCCCTTTTGTGCTGACCATGAGTAAGCCCAGAATTCGTGCTCTTCGGATCAATTGGAGCAAGTTTCTCTCCAAGTCTGTCTTCAGGTGAACATTATTATACAGGTCCCTAATGTCAAAGGATTAGAATAGTGAGAGATAAGTAATGCTTATTGCTCATCTGAACCCTCCAAACACCGACCATAGTTATTGTGTAGTTCTGTGTAGTAATGTTTTTCGAATCAGGCTAAGCTAGTCAAATAAGCAACAAATCAAAAGCTGCGGGGGTTGCAAAGCGATTCATACAGCAGCATGAAGAAGTACATAGTATGTGCCGCAGATTGGTCATTGGTCGATTATTTGCAATAACCAATCATAAGTAATCCTACATGCACCCATGCTCCACTAATAAGGTTCGCAAAGGGCACTCTCGAAATCGCGACTATTCACCATATCCACCTCATTTCCTGTGTTTATACTTCAAGCTTTCCTCTTTTCCTATTGTGCATGAAAAAAAACTAACGCTGCACTATGTACATGGTCAAGCATTGAACGATATTGATTTGGACCTTAATAACGAGCTCCGTGCTGCGAATGACTGTGGAATTTACAGGTCCTGTCACAATCTCCCGTCAATGAGTCGCGAGTCATTGGGTGTACTGGTACCATGATAACTCCATCACTGATCCTCACCTCATCTAAATGCATTGCCACTGATGATGACGGAGAAACGTTAGTTCAGACTATTTATACCATCACTCACCCCCTTCATGCTTACCTTTATGATTGCGGAGCTTTTTGTTATAATTTTGACGGGTTTTCTTGGAATTTTTGCTTTGAATCACATTTAGAATATTAAGTGGGAACACGATGGTCATCTACTCCAAAGGGTCCACGTACAGAAAACGAGCCGTCAGCTCCATCACACAGGTTGATCGCATTGCCGTGCTTGAGATCATCGCCATCAGGGATAAGGTAAGAAAAACTGTTGTAGAGCTGCTACATTGTCATGACATCAACTTATTTCAAGTTCCTCAAGATGTTCCCCTCAGAAACATTAATTCTGTTTTAGCACATGGATACTCTGTGCCAGAAAAGTCAGCCGCAGCTACCCCTTCAAAGGCACATTGTACCCTTTCCCGCAGTAAGACTCCACTGAATGCCATCTGCAGGTGTTCCTACTCCTCGACTTATCCACCATTCCTCAGATTGTACCTGACCCTCCCCACAAAATGACGGTGACGCGGTGGAGGATATCAGAGCAAGAAAAATCTAGGGATACCTTGGTGATTCCAAGGTTTCTGGAAGCTCGTTAACTTTTCTCAGAAAATCGAATAGCTTTTTTAAATTCCATGTAGGAATTCAAAAGAGCTATTCGATTAATCTGCCATTCTCACCAAATACGATTATCCCCCTAGAGAGCTGAATAGGCCTTCTTCTTATCAAGGAACCGT
>MU868471.1:4875-16198 GCA_036418205.1 Ostertagia ostertagi | reverse complement strand
GGTCGTCAATGTGTTAAGTGGGGTTCACATCACCGAAGGTAGCACTATATGCTGCATGCTACTTAGTAACCCTGGCAGGTTGCTTATTCCATGGCTCAAAGCCAATTTGACTGCATCTCATCGTAATCAAGGGCGCATGACCTTGACAAAGTGTCCAGTAATATGCATTGCTAGTAAGGCTTCATTCTCATATAAAAACGGTGTCCTGAGGCTCTGCCCTTCCCGTGTAATGACCGATAAAGTCGCTTCTTCAGCACTTATTTTTTCTCAAGAGTAATCTTTTGGACAAGAATGATTTACGTCTTGCAAAAAATGGAAAAATAAACATTTGCGTTTACCGATTATGAAATATCCTTTGACGTTTTCTCTCTTTCGTTTAAGTAACGAATATCAAAAAATCAAAATTCGGTCCCGCCCTCCAACCATATGAGCACTGCTTTTAAGCGCTCTGCTCTATAAGAATGCATATTATTATTTTAATCACATCGCTAGCTAGCTGAACCTTCGATGCAAAAAACCCTCTTTTCTCGCATGCGGTTTTTTTTTCACTGAGTTTTAATGGCTTGAGCAATTCTATTATGGTGGTGCAACACAAATGAGTTGGACACACTGAATTTTCTGAATACGATAGGCGCGAAATGTATGTAAGTGGAGACCGCTGCCCGCTACTGGTTACAAGGCTTCTGTCAACCAGGGGGTGAGAGTGTAGAAGGAAAAGCAGACGTTCTTTGTGGTAGTGGGACTAAGCCTTTTGAAGGAGTAAAGAAAGCGGAGATTCTGTAATAGTGCGCTTGTGTGAGAGCTCCCAGACAGCACAACAAAACGCTGAATTGCCTAGCCTCACGGTTGACAGATGTCCGGAGACCCCCGCTACTATGACGTGACGAGGCGCTATGAAGTAATTCACACATTCCAGCTTCCACGCATGTCAAGTGACTGCCCTCACCCCTCCCTCCCCCTAGATTGGCTACACTCCTCCTGGCTCACGAATTCTTTCAATTCTCGTGGTATCATAGTAGCGGGGGTTGACGGACTACTTGAACTCAGCCCTTTAAACCGCCTCTGCGCTCTCTCGCGGGTCCCTCTCCTCTCCAAGGCTTAGTCCTAGGGCATTCACCCGTTTCTCTAATCGTCTGTGCTCTAGCCATCGCGGCAGGACCATTGAGGAAAAATCAAGTAGTCCGTAAACCAGTAGCGGGCAGTCCAAAAGGACATGAATTTCGCGCCTACCGTATTCAAAAAATTCGGCGTGTCTATCTCACTTGTGTTGCACCTGAAGAATTAAGAACTCACCATGACTAGATAATATAGGTAATGAATAATAGACGGTTGAGGAGGTAGCTCTGGAACGAGATCATTGAAGAATGCCGAGATTTTGAAACCGGGAAGTACAGCTAAGATGACCACTGCGAACATGAGCATCACCGTTGTCGTGAAATTCATCTCCTCTGAAAATTCAGCAAATAAGAACTGCCGTACTGTAATGAAAGACAATATCGATGATTTCGTGAAGAAACAAGGGCGCATCAATGTGAAACCATAGGCCACAAGAACTGGTCAATACCACTCAAAGGGTAATGGGAGTGAGGAACTGGCAATTTCTGCCCTTTATGCCAAACACTAAGTGGGTGCGTGGGCGTACGGCTACCAGACGTAAACTTGAGGTACAATTCGTGTTCCAAGTAGAACAGGAAACATAAGTTTGTCACTCGTGTTAATCGCAGGGCAAAATTATGATCTGCACAGGGCCGATCAATCGGCCAATCTGGCAAGGACCACATAAAGGAACGTCATGGAAGCATTTCTGGATTTCCACTCAGTACATTTATTTACTTTTCCTAACTTTCTTTCTTAACGTGAGCGTTTCTCGTTTTTTTGGCACTTTTCCAATCAAGAAGGAATTTCTCAAATTCGTCTTTGTGCACTCTTCAGTGTTATTATGTGGTTGGACCGGCTGCATCAAGAAACTTTTGATGTGAAATGAAAAAGCCAAAAATAAGTGAGCCATGTGGGGGTTACCCTTCCTCTCGAATGCGCCACGCATTAGAATCCAATTAAAAATTTCAATTTTCGTCGTAGCTCTTGGAAAAAGATGAGGTGTGGTGGTGACATACAACGTGGCATTTTTGTCTTCCCCAAGATACAGAGGCTTCCACTGCTCTAGAAAAGGGAGGGACATTTTGGTCTCATGACTCGTGCTTATTAAGGCGGTCCCAATTTTGTACTAGGAGTCCTGTGAATCCTAGAAGTGCTACAAGCTTCGTTTCCACGCCATTTCCTCGATTTTCCAAACGGTAGACTGCATTCAGCGATGAGCTGTGCGAAAGACGACTGCGAGCCAAGGAACGGGGATTGAATTTTAAGGGCAACGTTCAGGCTCAGACCCACCTAAGAAGCCCTTACCATGGCTAGAAGTGCTGGGTACGCAAGTGCAAAGGTAGCGCCACCTTTCTACATCGAAACGCGTCACTAGGACCCTAGGCGCCATGGACTTCTAACAGACTCCACCAAACTTAACATGGTCCGCCCACCGTTCGATATCTTGTCTGCGTCGCCACGTTGATCTGCTATGCTCTCTTCTCGGACTTCTCTACCACTCTCCGCGCTCACATTATCTCTCATCTCCCTGCCTGTCTTTTGAACTTCTCCACAGCATGGAGCAAAATGCTCGTATTTCCTGTGTATTTCAGGATTTTCTTTCCTTTTTCTCCACTGGCGGTCCACCTCCCATCCCTACTTTCACATTTGAGTGGAATCACCCCATCAATTTAATCCTGATTCTTGCCTTCAAGCTTGTGGGCAGGGAGCTTCGCGCTTTTTCTCCACGGTTATAATGGAGAAAATGCTGGCCCAGAGTTCGAATGACTCGCTTCAGATGGGAGCCGTGTCCGTAAATGTGTCGTCCCCCCATCTTGCCCAAATTGCGTTGGACGCATTCTTACCTACAACTACATATTGCTTGATATATTAATACTGCGAATGGATTGAAAGCGATGTAGTAGAAAAAAGCGTTGCTTACCAGGTCACGGTCCAAAAATCAAATCCGAGTCAAACGACGTCCAGGCTAACCAAGAATTTCCGTCCGATGAGTCAGATATCTCATTCAAGTTGTTTCTACACTGAGTGGAAGTAGAACGCGTGGCGCGCTCCGAACTAAGACTGATTAAGTTCGAATATTTTATCCTTTGCGGTTTTATTCTGCGAACGAATTATTAAAAAAACTGGAAAATTACTGGAGTTTCCGGGAAGACGGCTAGAACGTGACTGGCAGTCCATTCAGGATGTGAAGTAAACGTATGTAAGCTGTTCAGGGTAACTTCAAAGCGAACATTCTATGAAACATTTCTAGTGGTAATATTCTAACAAGGAACCATTCCCTGTTATGCACTGTCTGAAGTTCTCCGGTCATCGCTATGTTCTGGAACAGGATCGAGATGTTCAGAAAGTTATTCAAGGGCACTTGAGCATAGAAGTGGACACACTCTACTATCACGAGTTATTGAAGGTGATTCATTTGGAGACTAGAAAGCAGCGTAGCTGTATCTGTAATTAACTATTCTATTATAGAAAGCACAGTAGCTGTTTCTGTGACATGAGTTCCAGTAATAGCGTGTGAATTGCCTGCACAGCACATCTTCATCACGTTCTAATCAGGGTCAAGCACATTTCAGAGGATACGACCTCCTAACCAAAGCTTCCTCCATAACCTCTGATTCTAGCTTCCCATGGAGGAATGAGATGCAGGTGAAACCGTGAAAAGCTTCAAGGCTCTCAAAATTCTCTGAAAAATTGCTTATCAAAATGCCGACCTGTCAGCACGGTCACCCTCACTCACGAAGCAGTTCACGGAATTCAGAGCACATCCACTTCAGCATTTTTTATCTGGAAGCACGCTGCAGTTATCCTATTTCTTCTTTTTACGCGTTATAGGGCATACTTACCTTTTTTATTACATCCTCATTTCACATATTGAGGCGGGTAGTGTAGTGGCAAGTGGTTGCACGCACCACGCGTACGGTTCGGGGATCAAATCCTTGCTCGAATCTCGCCTAACGAAGGCTTCCATAGCACCGTGTCCGTGTTGGCCAGTTGGCACGAAACCCGCGGCTGGTTTCTTACAAGCTGTTTAGGTGGATCGTATTCAAATCGTAATTCTGAATTGAAGAAAGCAGAGTGTGTGATGCACAGGAGAAATGATCAGTGCCGATTGTTTACCGTGAATTTACTTCATAAGATTTCAAGCTTTCGTGGTCAGGTAACAATGGGCAGGTAGCTCATCGCTTGTAGCAGTCGCTGGAGACTAATAAAACCTAAAGCCGAAGGAGAGTTAGGATTAGGTCCCAAGAGCCAGTCCCTTCTAGAATGAGAAAGAGGGGTCGCAGGAGACATGACACGTCGCGACTCAAAAGTGCGAGGCAACGGCGCTAAGGCCTTGCCTTGTGTGCTGCCGTGCTGCCAGCCTTATCAACCACGGCATACGTGGTCTCTGCGCCCTCTCGCGTACGACGTACTATCTCGCGTTTTCCCTCTCCTCGCAGCGCTGTGTCTCTCCGTCATACCACGGCCGGCCTCTAAGGGAAATTTAGTGTTTTCTATGGGTGCTTTTTGCTTTTTCTCCTCACTAATGTTCCTCATTGCACTCTTGTCTACTTTCCAGACAAAATAACGCACCAATTTAAAAGAAGATGGGGATAGAGCAATCAGAGCTTCACACATTTCTCATGGTACCGATCGCATTTATGCTCGGTACTGGCTTTAGGTAAAGTTTTTATATAGGCTGCAAGGACATTCTGTTCATTGGGCTAAACGACGTCAACTTTGTCGAAGTCCACAATCGCTACGTTCTCTGCAAATTACCAACACTGGGGTTTTCCCAGAATAAATCTCTTCTGCACTTTCCGACTCAGCCCAAGTATATGTAACGGATGCAAACGGTTCTTCGTGCAAGCTGGCAGTGACCTCCTGTTTCCCTCACTACGTCCACTCCCATACATAGCTGAAATAACATAACTCACCTTGTTCGCCTGGTCCTACTTCCACTCCTCAGACATCCTACACCCTCCGAGACTCTTTACCTGTTTCACCCATAAAATCTTCGTCTCTGGGTGAAGGGGTATGTAGTACAAAATAGCAGTAAAAATTCCTCACTTTCATTGAATTCTAAGAATATCATATATAAGACATTCTCATTAATTATCGCTAGGGACACTTGAGCCCTATAGTATATACCTTCCATTTCCAAGAATGCACTGGAACTCCTCTCAACCATCTTCTCAAGAGGAGCAGACACGACCTCTTCATCTATCTCTAGGCGTCCAAGTCAGCTCACGCTGGTTTCTCTCTTCTCCCGTTCACAAACGAAGTTTGAAGTCAACAACTGAATAGTAAGACTAGCTTCCTACCCAACAGTCGCGCCTCCCGTCAGCTCAAGTAGTAGGCCTTATGACAACGATATTGGAGAACCAGGGTTGAGGGACACGGGGCTTCGAAAGAGTTAAATCTGTAACATCTCTAGATTGCTGCTGCCTCATTGCTGCGAAATAGCGTTAAACTTTGAGATGCTCCGGGACACTATGATTTGTATGCGAGTGAAGAAAAAAGAATGAGTTCCAAGAAGTCAAAGTACAGCTTTTGTTATACTGCTCTCCCTACATAATCTGGAAGTATTCTAATGAGTGGATGAGACGCACTATCCAAGCGCATCACTTTGCATGCCCGTCTTCTTCAGTTCGATCGTCTCTTTTCAGATAAAAAGCTACCACAACCGCAGATTTTACCCCACTGATATCATTTTTACTGAAAAAAATTAGATTTTGAATTACAGGGTGGTCCAAAATTATGAGGACCAAGACATTGTGTCGTTAAAAACGCATAGTAGCTTGATGGAACAAACAACTTCAGGGAAGTGTTTGTAACTCTTATCTCAAAGTAATTCCAGAATAGAATTGAGATCTGCCACCTGCCCCGTTTACACGAGCCTTCAGATGAAGGGGATGGCGCGTGCGGTGGCACGCAACTGAGGCGTGTCAAAATGTTTCCAGGCCTTCTGCTCTGCTTTCTTCAGGGAATCAAAGTTTTGTGGGGCATTTATTTGCGCTTGCATCCAGGGTGTAAAATACAGAAATCTAGAGCTATTAGGTGGAAGGTTCCATTGTAACAATTCTTCGAAAGCAACGAACTCGAAAAATCGCTTTTAGAGAATTTTTGCTTTATTCTTGGGTGCTCGGTCCTGTAAAAAGTCCCAAGTAGACTACTCGAGTGGCTTTCTATCCACTACAGATGTGGAGTCTTTAGAGTGTCTGGCTGGGTTTTCACATCAATTTTTTCATTTTGGGAGTACGAAAGTCGACAAGGGGAGACCTAGTTTCTGCATCTGATAATTATCCTGGTGGTAACTGTAACTTTCGAGTCTCCGAATTTTCCATCTGTGGTGGTTCCAAACTTATTGAAGAGTTGAACTGTTGCCCATAAGAGCTTCCTGATACGTTAGACTGCCGCTAGATGTAACGTGCCAGAGCCCTAGTGAGTTCAATTTGAGGACTGACGTAAGGTGATGTAGTTATTTCACTAGTTTTGAGAACTGCATGAAATTTGGTTTCATTAGGAAGAAGACATTGTACCCTCTCACATAGTGCACAGAAAAGGAGATGAAAATGGAGCGACTCGGAAAAAAGTGGATATGACCGCGCGCGCACGCGGTCCTCATAATTTTGGCCACCCTGTAAGTATTCGGCTACCCGCACAAATTGTCTCACTGTTTGAGCTCATTTTACATTTCGACACTTCCAAAGGGATGCTGTGAGCCTGAGATTCTTATCAAGGAGCACTGAGAAGGGGTCGGCCTTGTTCGGAAGCGTTTTGAGGGAGAGAGATCGAAAAACATCCTCAGACGAGTTTCCATTGAATTGTTCTCGTGGCATGTACATACTTCTATACCTTTCCGGCCATACGTAAAGGTAATGTGGCGTTAAAATTTGTAGTCAATCACGTCGTTTTGCTTTTATTCATTTGCTTAATTCGTTACGTTATTCAAATTATCAAGTTATGATACTGCTTGGGTTGAAGTCAACGTTGACTTTGTAAAAATTTAGGGAATGGGTCCTTCCTAGATCGCCTCAACGAACTCCTTACCCTTACCTCCACCAGAATCTCCGTCACCATGACTGTTTCTATTCTGCTCGTTTCTGACACCAGGAGACACATACCCACTCGCCCTGAATCCCCTCCTCGCTCCCACGATAAAAATTCCCAAAGTTACTTCGAAACCGTCGTCAGATGGGATAGAGGGGTGTATACGTATAACTGATGAAACGGCAATTTTCATGTACACATTTTCAAATTCAGCTCATTCAACGTCCCATTCGGTTTCGCACTTATCACCCCCTCGCCCTTCCCCTCCCTCCCCTTCCCAAACCTATGGTAAATTCCCACCAGACGGCTGACTCTGATTCGTGAGGAGTTGTGGTTTGTTGCTGCATACTTACTGCTAGCTTGTACTTCTAGAAGAAATGGAATTTCTCTAAAATGATAGATCGGGAATTCAGAAAAACACCTCCGAAATTCGGAGTTTTCTTGAAAATTTGACTAAATTTGCCATTTCTCATCACTACTGAAAAACTCGAGCTCAAACTTCGACTCAAAAACGCTTATTAGAGTCTGCAAAATCTATGTTAAGCCGATTTTAGAGTCAGGAACAATTGTATTTTCTCCTTACAAGAAGAAAGATATATTCCTCTCAGAGAGTGTTCAAAACAGCTTTCGCGCAAGTTGGCTGTGCAGCGCACCGGTCTGAGTTACCAATTTATTGCTGCTAGTTGTGCACGTCGTCGTATTTATTCTCTTCCTAGTCTGCTTATTCGATGAAATGATAACGATCTTGTCATGGCTGAGGCTTCCGGTCACCCGGTATTTTTTACTTCTACCATCATTTTAAAGGCGCGATGTCTTAAAACATGAAGTCTTCGGACAGTAAGGACTCAAGGTCCGGGCTAAATCCTTCTTAATCCAAAAGTATCTCGATCTCTCAATGGAATGAATTGCGTGAGTACTTGATGCATTTTTCTCGGAAAGCGTTAAAGTTTTAGCAAGATAGAAAAGCAGTGACAACAGAGGGCTCCTCCATTTCTCAACGTCGAACCCTACAAGTTTTCTTTTGCTTCCCTTTTTTGATTTTGCTTTGGTTCATGTGTTGTTATACGTTCTTGAGGCTTTCTTTTTTCCATCGTGACTGCTCTACAAATTGGGTGTGTTTACGAAGTTTTCTTCTCGCTCGGAGTTCTTATACCCACGTGGACATTGCTCAACTGATGAAGATAAAGATTTCACCGTTTCAGCAGTCATTTGAGCCCTATTTTTCGCTCGATGTATTTGTTTCACCCACACTGTAGCACAGTCTAACAAAGTGAGGCAGGAAGAGGAGTTGCCGAATATTTGGAGTCGGGCTGGGGCCACTGTTGATCGTGGGAAGTTATCTAACAATAAGGAAATACGTACGATACCAGCAATCACGTTTTATGCATAGACCTATTTCGTCTCCTTCGACATTTTCAATTTGAAAAAAGGTTGGCGAGCTCTCGTCCTAGTAATGAAGTCGCCTTTTAATTGGTTAGTCATGCTCGCTTCCGTAAGGTCGAGATTTTGTTTAGAAAATAATTGGACCGCGAGTTTATGCCCGATTCGAATCGGCCAGGAGCAAATGCTCATCAGGCTCCCTGAGAATTCTCCTAAATTTTCTTAGGGGATACCTTTTTTCGAACTCATACTTCTTGTCGCGAAACACAAAGACCGCTCAACAGAACCCCTGGTGCGTCGGTGTCTGCGGGCTTCTGGCGTTATGACCCAGCCTGATCTCTCTGTGATGGTGCGGCAACGGGAGGGCCGTTAGAGACGGCACCGTCACGACCTGGTCAGGCATTCCCTTCGGCATCGTCCCTATTTCGGCAGACTCGCAGAGCGTTAGAACTTAGAGCAATTATTCGAGATTCCCACTAGTCCAAAGCTTCGTGATTGAGCGAATGGTCGATGGAAGACGACGTGAGTTAACGTTACTAGCGGTTTTACTTCAATCGATTTTTGGTCGGTTCAGTGCCGTAAAATAAGTTTGAGTTTCAAATGATATATTTTCCTAGTTCTTTGTGGTTGCGTCGTGTAGCAATATGGTGGAAACGCAGGTTGCACATTTAGTCGTGTCATGATTTAAACTTGGTTAGACAAGCAAGTAGGACGTAGGCTGAGTTGCTGTTCAGCATCCAGTGGTTCACTTGTACCCAGTCAGCTATTGCAGAGCCGTCTGGTAAGCTGTCACTGCTTAGTTACCTGTTAGCTATCTGGGTGCTCCCACTTGGGCTTCGCAAGTCCCTTCTGGGAGCCACCGATTCGCAACACCTCTTATAATTTACAGAAATGTAGTGATGTTCTTCAGTGCCACAAAGGTTTTCAACGCAGACATGCTAGTTTTTTCTGAGTCTATGAAAGGTGGTGGTGAAAGATGTCACTGATGTATGCCAAATCTGCGGATTGAACTGCTACATTGTGAATCCCGTCATCCTCACGGCGATTACACTACTCTTCTTGCAACGCATCTTCTTCATGCATCTTCTTGCGTCCTTGCATAATTTTCTCAGTTTTTCCTATCGCGCCCGTCTCTCCTTTTCCTCTGGATTCTCGTCAGAAAGCGTAATATTTCTTCTCCAAAAGCTCATACAGTGCTCAAAAATAATGACAAAAAATACTCACGATGGAAGGTCATCAGGCCGGTCCGGCCATTTGCAATGAGTCGTATACCGTTGAAGTCGCCTCGAGGCGCTGAGCTCAGAACTGCCTTCCTTATCTGCTAAACGATTCTTTGAAATGCGTCTTCCCGCTTGGGCTTATAGGGGCGACTCCAATGATAGCGCTCATATACAGCGTTTAAGTACAGTGTTGAGGGGAAAACTTCCGTAACTCCGTTCAGAGCACCGTTTAGCAGATAAGAAAAGCGGTTTCTAGCTTATCGTCTCAAGACGAATGCGTAGGTATACACCTCATTGCAAATGGCCGGACCGACCTGATGACCATTCCTCGTCAGTGCGTCTTTGTCCGTACGCTTTGTCTTTTCTTCCCCAGCGAGCCTCGTAGCACTTGCAGATCCACACAGTAATGGTCAAGAGTGTTTGCTAAAATGGCTTCTCGTGCAACAACTTTTTCCTTCAGGGGAGAAAATTTGAAGAATGGCTAGACCTTTTGCTTTCTAATATCTTGGATCATCATAAATCATCACAAAGGACTCGAAAGTGTTCGAAACATCACTTATCATATTTGAAGCAATTGTACAAGTGAGGAAACATGAATTAGAGTTTTTCCTATCGCGTCCGTCTCTCCTTTTCCTCTGGATTCTCGTCAGAAAGCGTAATATTTCTTCTCCAAAAGCTCATACAGTGCTCAAAAATAATGACAAAAAATACTCACGATGGAAGGTCATCAGGCCGGTCCGGCCATTTGCAATGAGTCGTATACCGTTGAAGTCGTCTCGAGGCGCTGAGCTCAGAACTGCCTTCCTTATCTGCTAAACGATTCTTTGAAAATGCGTCTTCCCGCTTGGGTTATAGGGGCGACTCCAAGGATAGCGCTCATGTGCAGCGTTTAAGTACAGTGTTGAGGGGAAAACTTCCGTAACTCCGTTTAGAGCACCATTTAGCAGATAAGATACAACGGCGGTTTTTTACTATGTCTCAAGCAGGGTGAATATCGCTTGAGGATTCCTCAACGGCACGTCGAGGATTCTCTGCCCGATCAGAGACGATCTCTCGCGCGGACATTCACACTCGCCATGCCGTGCCGTCTGTGCTCTCCGCGCGGATGTTCACTCTCGGCACTACTCTCGCATGGTAGAGAGCTATGGTCGAGGATTTCCTCGACCGTTATTCACCCTGGCAAGACGAATGCGTTAGGTGCACGCTCATTGCAAATGGCCGGACCGACCTGATGACCATTCCTCGTCAGTGCGTCTTTGTCCGTACGCTTTGTCTTTTCTTCCCCAGCGAGCCTCGTAGCACTTGCAGATCCACACAGTAATGGTCAAGAGTGTTTGCTAAAATGGCTTCTCGTGCAATAACTTTTTCCTTCAGGGGAGAAAATTTGAAGAATGGCTAGACCTTTTGCTTCTAATATCTTGGATCATCACAAAGGACTCGAAAGTGTTGAAAACATCACTTATCAATATTTGAAGCAATTTGTACAAGTGGGAAAACAATGAATTAGAAGACTACCTCAGCTAACACTTTTGGACTGCTCTATTTGAAACCATCGCCCATACCCTGTTATCTTCCAATGTAGCCGTAAAAAG
>MU868470.1:90684-137479 GCA_036418205.1 Ostertagia ostertagi | reverse complement strand
AGGGCATGGTTTCGAAACTCGGCAGGGATCGAACTCGCGGTTTTTCAGATTTGCAGACATGAGTCTAACCTCTTAACCACTCGGCCATCCCTGCCTGTCTGAATATATTAAAAGGTGAAGGATAATGTATCGGTGTAGATCAATCCCGCTTTGGAATACACCACAAACTCCAACTTCTACTTCCAATAATTCGCTGAGGCAATTTGAATGTCATATGGGCAATACAATGACTTGACGGGACGAACTGATGCACAAGTCACAATATCTGTCCTTCCGAACAACTCTGTCAACGATTGACAGATAGCGGGGAGATGGAAGGCTTGGTTGGTTCGGATAACCCGCACCCAGGATTTGATGCTCGGATCTCGCACGTGGTCTCGGTACCATGGAGCTCAAGAGGTCTTCTGTAATTGCTCTGGCCAACTAAATGATTACTTTATTCGGCTGACTGATGGATATGTCCCTAGCAAGACCCATTCCGACCAGCATTCTAAAATATCGTAATGGTCCATGGTCCGTCGAGCCCCACGCTGGTCTTGAACCGTGCAAAGAGTTTGCATAGAAAATTCTGCTGATTTCGTCGTTAGAAGGTTATTATAATGACTGGTGACTGATACAAGCTGTTCAAACTTCAGTTGGAACCTTTTGGCAGAAATTCACTCACTAGGGCCATTTCGAACGTGCAGTGGAGTGTGTCGTTTTCTTGCTACCCGGAACGACCGTTCCGCGGGGAGAATGGTTTAGGGATAAGACGGGACACCGAACGAGTCGCAGCGAAGGATACCGATAGCGATACTGAAGGAGCTATAGAGCAAGGCTCTATTACAGCGCAAAATAGCCCATTTTGATGCCTTCGTTAATGAATTATATGACATGAAAATGGGATCCAATAACATTAGGATATAAAATCTTGGGATATCGTAGAAATCGTGGTAAAGAATGTCCGCATCATGCCTAATGAAAAGTAATCTCTCACTTATTAAAAATACACTGATGACAAGCGGTGAGCAGGGCAATAGATATCAAGGATAAAACCCTTTTTCCATCCATAGTGAATTTGAGTGTTTATTAAATTCTTAAAACGTTCTTCCGCGCATCAGCTGTTCTCTTATTAAAAATTGGTTTTGTTGCCTACAAATATTGCATAGTACTTTCATGGTTCGCGTGCCAGTGTTTCTCAAAAAGTCGCGTCAAGCTCCTCTTCCGCAGCTGGACTGGTTCGTGGACCACTGTCGATTTTACGATATCCATACCTCTCGAAGGCACTCTGCATAATTGAGCTCAGGACGTTAAAGGCAAGCTCCGTTATAAAATAGGTGTAGAAGAGCGCTCAATAATGCAACTGAGGTGAGGAGCAGTCAGAAAAGAAAAGGAGAGCAAGAGATACCTGCGATTACGCCCCGAATAAGGACCTCCTCTATTTCAGCCCCATTCCACCTTGGAATAAAGATGCGGTGTTGAACGATTTTCGTGACCCTAGCTCGAGTTGTTCCAGTGCTAATAACGCAATGCAACCATTGCCGCAGCTGTGCCCGCACTTTTCAAGCAGCGCCACGTGGCAAGGAAGGCGGGGCTTGCGGATAAAGGTGTGGATTGTGGGTCAAGCGAGTTCTAGCACCTTTGCCGTGTACTTTCACGCCGCAAAAGGGCGCGTTATGTCAGCCTATCTCACCTCATAGATGGAACAGCTGTCTAATCCCGGACGTGCCTGGCCTCGAACTTGTGGCCATCTCAAAATATCCACCTTTCGCGATTGACGGCTTACTAGTGCATTTTAGGCAAATTTTTGTATTCTTGATAGGTTCATTGCAAGAGTGGTGTAGTGACAAGTAGCGCTGCAGAGGACGCTCATGGGATCAAATCCCGGATCGTACGTGGCTCAGGCCAATCTACTCCTCCATCCCTTCCAGATTCGGTTGATCGGTGTCAGGCTTGCTTGAAGGGATAAAACAATGATTTGTATGAGCGCCGACCTCCACAAACAGTTGTAAAGGGTGAATCTCATTCAAAAAGCCGCACTCCGGATTGGAAGCACAAAGAATGCGTGGGGTATTCCGAAAGGTACACTAACGCTGAGAGCTTCATGCTTTTTACATTTGTTAGATACAGAGAACTCTATGGATGATTTGGCGTAAAAAGGAGAACAAGGAGAATTGTAACTATGGGCTTCGCTCCAGTAGTCCCAGAAGTTGGTTAGGATTGCGCCAGGGTCAACCGTCCGTTGTACAAACTCAAGGGAAAGGAGGGAGAGGAGGGGAAATTGGCACATCAGATCACCTCAACAGGTAGGATTAGTACACATAAAAACTAACATTTCTTTCTGTCAAGATCGGAAGTAGCAGGCTTCTGTGAAGAAGACATGAGCATGCCAGAATGAAACGTGCCAGATCACGTCATCTCTCTGGTGAGGGATAGGTACGGAGCCAACTATATGAACCCGGCAAGGCCTGACAAAGGTGGTAGACGCACAGGTGGAGTGCACTAAGGATCAGTTCTAAGCCCCTTTCTGTTCCTTCTAACGCTAGATGCCATGGCGAAGGGACTCATGGAAGGGCCACTGAAGACCATCCTCTACGCTGACGATGGATACCAGAGAAGAACCACAGGCCAAAGTGCAGTAATGGCAGAAAGTCATGGCAGAAAGCGGGCCCCTCCCGAATGTCAAGAAGACCAAGTTCCTGAGCTCTGAAGAGGGTACAGCTAATTGTGGATGGGAGTGGGGAATGCATTGAAAGGGTGAAGGACTTCCGATATCTTGGGAGCGATCTAGCTGCTAACGGAAGTGTTGATCAGAAAGTGAAGGCAGAATCAACGCGGCCTGGATGAAGTGGAGAGAATCCATCAACGCGGCCTGGATGAAGTGAAGAGAATCCGCAGGGATCCTTCGCGAAAGGTGCTTCAGAAGGGAAGGTGTACCGGACAGTGGTAAGGTCTGCGATGCTCTACGGCAGCGAGTGCTGGGCCTTGAACAAGAATCACGTAAGGCAGCTTCACTCCGCTGAGATGATGATACTGAGATGGGGCTGCAGCTGGACGCGATCAGACAGGGTCAGGGACGAGGATGTCGGAGCGATCATGAAGACTGCCCCTGTCCAGCTGAAGGTGAGGGAACAACGACTGCGATGGTATGGGCCCGTGCTAAGGAGGCCACAGGATCGCCCGATAAGAACAGCAATGGACTTTGAAGCACAAGGCAAGCGGCCGCGAGGACATCATCAAGGAGGACCTCACTGAAGTCGGAGTCACAGCAGAAGTTGCTCTGGATAGAACAACTTGGCGACAGCTGACAAGGACAGCGGTCTGTGCGACTGCGCGGGACTAACGCTAGGGAGAAGAAGAGAATAAGAAGAGGACATCAATTGTCGCATCGACATTATGCAGAGCAATTCAAAAGCCTTGCCAGCGATCGAATCTGTGGTTTTTTCACTCAGAAAAGAAACAAAGATAGAAGAGGATCGCTGGTTAGAAAAAACCAAGAACCCCATAAAATATTGAAATTGAAAGCCCAAATTTTGTGTGAACTTGGTACGACGAGAGACAGTGAAGCGAGTAGAGATATTACACAATATAGCAACGTAAGCTGACGACTCTCTACACGATCGCGAACCAAAAAAACCTCTCATCATTCCCTGAACATAGCAAATATATTCCGTCGCCAATCCCTTCCACTATGCAATTTGGTTGTCAGCAAATGTGACGGGGTGCCGTGGCCGCGGACACCTCGCAACTATCTTGTTAACGTCGATCGTCGCGCTCATAAATTTTCAATTCCAAAATGATCTCCGATCCGTTCTGCAGTAGTGTCCAAAACAGTAAAGGATCTATTGCAACCCACAATAAAGCCGCACAGCCGTAGCGGAACAGGACCCTATAAGAAGCATAATACGATTAGTGCGACACCAGGCCTGAGAAATCAATGTCGAACTCATTCGACCCCGGTTTCTCCTCGTTTTTTTGGAACAAATTGGTCCCTATTATCCGCGCGTCCTACACTGCCAGTCTAATGAGCGGTAAATGCCATGTTTAAACCTGCGAAGCCAATAATATGGCTCTTTTTTTAGTTTACGATATTGTTTCCGGATGCGCCACGTATTCGAATTTCGTACATAATTTCGAGCCTTAGCATTCCAGCGTGCCTTTGAGACGTGCCTTCCCCGAAAAAGCCAATGTTTTGGTCACAGGTTGTGTCCACTCAGACGAGACTGATATCAATTAAGAAACGCATAGGATTGAATTGGCTGTGGGGCTGGCTAATTTGAGGTGGAAAATAGATTCCACATGCAATTGTGGAAAGGCGCAAAGCAGGAGAGGTAATCAATACAGGATGCGCCACGTGATTAGTTATCTTTTCAAACTGTTGTAGTAATGTTATTGCAAGATATAGCTGCTCATTCAGGCGTCCCATGGCCATGCTACATTTTGTTTTCGATTTGCGATGTTTACGTCAGGAGTAATTGTCTGTCTGTGATGGTTCCGATGCTGCAGTACACTCGAAAAACAAACTGATGAAGTGCTGACCAAAGAAGCCGTTCGAGATCAAATAAGTTCATATTTTCTGACCAGAAGTACACATGTACATCTAATGGTGAAAAGGAGCAGCGATACCTCGCTTACCCAAAAACGCCACTAAGAAGTCTAATTTCTCTCTCCTTAAATGACAAGTTACCAGAGAGGAGTTTCGCTGAAGTTTCAGTGGTTTTCTACTTACGGAAACCCCGGTATCGATTTACTAGTAAGGAATTCCTCCACACATACACATGTTTACTGGGTCCCTGTGCTCATTATTGGATTTCGAAAGATTTTTTTTCACTCTTCGATTTGATAACCTTTCAAATGAAAGCCAAAGTTCACGGAAGATACCTGAAACATCTGAGACCAATTTTAGTACAGTAAGGTAGCGAATGTTGTGGACACCCTTTTTTGATGCATGGCATTACCTTGGATCGGAAGCTGTCCAGGCTAACCTGGCCTTACCTCTTGATTATTGGTTTTTTTCTCTAACTGTGTAAAGATAGAAGGGGCAAAGTCATTATCAGTTTGCAAAACTCTACAAAAGTTTCAAAAAAAAGTGTTTTGAGTATGGATGCGTGGCTTACTCTGAAAGGTTTGACTATTTCCCCGTTTCAGTATGTGGCCAACTGGAACAGTCTTGAAATGCACGAATATGTGTAGAATGATAATACGAAGGCTAGGAATATTAAACACAGACTTATACATCGGCTGCCCCCTCAAGTCAACGCGAAGGCCAAATCGCGTTCAAAATGTCTCTACGATTCCAAGTGGGAGCGGTGTGCGTGGCGCAGCCAGAGAAAGGAATGGTTAAGGTATGATGACATTTCTTTTTTAAATGCCAATGCGGAAAGATATAAGAGCGCCAGTTTTAGCGCTGGCCTACCCTGGTGGAATTATAACCGTCGCAAATCTATCTGGATTTGCATACAGCTGCCATGGCAGTGAGCTACTTAGCTCACCGCGTATTGCCGGCAGGAGGAAGAAAAAAAAACATAAAAGCCCCTAGGCTCTGATTAATGAGCCTTCTTTTCTGGAAGAGTCAGTCGAGTTTGAGGAGAGCAAATCCTATGGAAAGTATTTTTCAGGAAGTGCTCACATCAATGGCTACCTTTTTTGCTGGGTTTTTTGATGGGAAACTTAAAAAGTTTATTGAGGAAATTGGAATGAAATCGGCTTAGATTACCATATGGCAGCCTGAAGCTATCATTGACTCGTCTTTGTTGGTTCACTATTCAAAGTTGCAGCACATTCAAGCGCTAGCACCTATCTGCTCGAGAAAGAGGTTCCATGCTGAAGATTTTGAGGGTTTGATGCTCAAGATGTTGAAAAATTGCAACTTCCGATGGTCAAGTGCTCAAGTACTTCTGGAGATTGGAAAATTAAGGAGGTTTCGCGCTAGCCCATCCAAAACGGCGCTTCAAGGCAGGGCGGTAGTTAAAAGTGGTCTTTGCAATTTTCCAATCGAATAGAACATTTCTGAAGCTTGCTGTCTACTTCAGAAGAATTCCCATCGTGAAAAACGGCAATCAGGCTGGTCTTGGCCGCTGGCTCTTTACTGGCACCTGATGTACTGGAAATTCCGTCCTTATCCAGAGGGAAATTTTCGAAACAGGCTGAAGTGGAGTCGTTTATTGTGGAGCTACGCCAATGAAGGCTAAAATGTTATTTTACTCTATAATTTTCTTCTGCCAGGGCTGCTATTATCCTATCCACACCGTGGTGTGTTCAGCTTATTTGTTCATGGACCAACTGGAGGGGTAGGAGGAACTGGAAGTGAGTTGGGCTGGGGGCAGTGCGCGGCATATCCATGGGGCGCCGCCGTTGGAGATCCCGCCTCTCTGCCCGTGACACCTCATTATCAATAGTGTACCGCTCTCTATACTCACAAACCGACTCTTCCTGAAAATTACAAATGCTTATTGCTGACATGTCTGCTTAGACAGACATTAACTGACTGCAGTACTGCCACTGCTGTTGCTGTTTATCCAGTTTATTTCTGCGTTTTATATGTACGTGTGTGTCTACATCAAGAAACAAACAATCTGCAGCCCAAAACGATGATCATATCGTATCTGGCACGTATTGTACTGCTACTGCCAGATCTTTCCGCATCCGACAATGATCGTCTGGCCAATATTGCACGGACGTCACACGCTCGGTTAGGACATGTGGGTGAACTTGGTCCTGACCCACATTTCAACTACACAGCTGCTCAGAGGGCCCATGAACCTCGAACTGTCGACATCGGAACATCTAACTTTGACCTACCTGATGATGGTAAATCTACCCTAGTAATTTAATTGTTCATTAATCTTTGAGATCGAAAAGCTTACACGACACTATTGAGGAAACAGTTCTCTTAAACCCGCAAAAATTTGAAATTTCGTTGCTTTTTCATACAGTATTGATTATTAGAATTTTCTATTTCGCAGCTTTCAAATTTGCACCACGGCTACGGTAGTTACTGTGTATCAAAATATGTATAAATTTTGAATTTTTAGAATAGAATTTTGAGCGGGTGTTTAGGAAATTTTCCCCACCTTCTATTTCGTAGCCCGAATCTTTCGCTCCGTTTCTAGGCGCTGAATCTGCACGATCATTCGGTAACCGATTACGGAGCTCCCATAAACCCAGGGCTGAGGACGAGTGCGTTCCAATTAATGACACGCTACGAAAACATCTTCTGCAGGTAAGGCTCAGGCTCCATTTCTCAACTATTTTCTCGTTTTTCAACTTCCACTCTAATTTATTTATATATTTATTTATTCCTTACGCTCAACAGCGCGCTACTGTTTATTCCTTACGCTTAACAGCGCACCAGCGCCAGTAAGATAGCCGAAAACTGTGAATTAAGTAAAGCCGTAGCTATTTAATTATTCATTCATTTGAAACGACGCATAAGGCATTTGTGGGGAACAACGATAAATGAGCAACAGTACAAAAAACTTTCCTTACGAGTGCCACATTAGATATAAGAGAAGCCTATAGGCTATAGACTCCGCACAACAGGTGAAGCTATAGAGCCTCACGTTAGTTCTTGGCGTTGCATATGAAATCTTCTCAGGCCCTCCTCTGGTTCCAGATGCTGCCTTGACATATGACATACTTGTCATACTATGAAAAGTGACGTAAGGAACAATCATATTCTAAATTTACAATAAATATCAGCGTTTTTCATATCGCTTGCCTCAGAGACGGAGCGTCATTTTTAGCTTCCTTCTGAGCGCTTCTGATGTTATCCGCGTTGTTTGCCTGTCCCCCAGCCCAGCCATCATCCATGTTTTAACAAGTTATTCTTTTGTAACTTTTGTTTCCAGAAACAAGGAACAACGCTGTTTACGAAGCACAGCGCTGGCACTTCATTTGCTTATGTCCTTCTGCACATTTTGGTCCTTGTTACTCTTCCTTTTACATTTCTCTTGGTCCTATCATTGAATAATAGCCGGATTGCTAGAAGAAATAAATGAGAGCTATTACATCAAAGTAGCCGAATAAGTGGACGGCCAATAGCTTGTCCATAGGCAATTTTTCTGGATCGGAGAAAACTCGATGAGATTTTCAGATGTTTAGATTGCCACATCGTGGATAGGGTGTTCATTTCGGAAAAGAAGTGGACGAGGTGGAATGGGCTCAATTCTGACGTCATCAACATATGAAATTCCCTCGGCGATGGTCCACGGGTAATTACGTGATAAGTACATATAGACGCTCGGGGCGCACATGTAGCCACCCATCAACTGCGCGGAATTCGCTAACGCTTCATTGCACTGAAACAACGCTCAAAGAGGTTTTCCTGGTAGTGGTAGCTGAAGTAAAGGTCTACTCGTAAGCACGTTGTGTTATGATTTCGGGCCCAATGACTGATGTTGTCGTTGAAAGGGCTTAACTAGACGATTCTAACTTAGGGCGCAATTCTTCCATCCCTGCACAGCATGCAGTAGGTGAGACATTCCTGGCTAACCTGAGCAGATTGATGATATGGTCTGCAGCTCCTGGCTGAACTCTGTGATCGTTACGGGGAATCTCTGAGGGTTCGCCGACGGCGGAAAACACCTCTATCGATAGGAATGAAGCCATCGTGCGTGTGCTACTCCTCGACAAAAACTCCCATAACATTCGTCAGGACGACCTTATAATCTTGGAGAGTTCTAGTGATGAAGCAGCCCTATTCACTGGAGGATTCAAGAATGGAAGTCGAGTTTATAAACTCTTTACATTGGGTAGTTCTAACGGATTGCAGATAGATGAGAGCAAGATCAGGAGTGTATGATTATTCAGGTGAAAGTGTAGGTGGGGGGGGGTACTCTTGTCCAATCAAAGCGGTGCTATAGGGCGGTCATATCCAATCAACATTCAGACTCTGAATGTTAGATTAGGTATGGATTGCAACCCGAAATTCCGTACAAAATCACATACCTGAAAGGCTTTTTCTTCGAGGGCTTCCGTGACGATCGCAAGAAGATTGATCGCAAGAAGATTGGATGAAAATGAAGCGTCAGTAAGATAGGCCATTCTCGCCATAGATATACGACAAGGAAAACGAGTGTGAAGCAGGGTCGGTCCTATCGTTGGAACTACAGTGTGCGCCAAAATTACGGAGACAGCACTTCGGTGTACTATTGGGACCACAATTCAAAGATGCTGTTTACTGCTGCGCCATTTTGGTTTAGTTGTGTTGATCTGTTCATAATTATCTTGTTTGACCACTAATATGTACGACTGTTACGATGGCTGAATGATTCTGTCGCTATTTCTAGATCACTGAACTTCAACTTTGAGTGTTTGCGGCACGCAAGAATTATCAGCGTTTTGGTTTTTACCTGGGTACCAATCATGGATCCACTAAACGCTCCAAGGAGTAAGGAACCGAATGCACTCATTCTGGATGGGAAGGCTGTGTTTCCGAGACGGCCACGAGCAATGTCAGCATGGTGCGCAACAGAATTTGGTGGCACTTCGCGCGCTCGTTCCGCCGAATGTCACGAGAGATGGACATTAAGGAGATTACTTGAGAATTCCCAAGCAAATTGCCATCCTAAGATTTGAAAAACATTGTTTGATCTTTCATAAGGAAGGGATTTCCATAGGGCAAGGGTGGTGCTGAACTGGGTCAGAGCCAATTTTGTCGAATTCATCACTCTTAACGAGTTGGTCAGCATTTCAGATGCTATATAAATGGCTTACACTTCGGCATCGGCAAGCTGAAACTTGCACGGACTTTACATTTTTGGAGATTATTTTGAAGAATTGCTTCAGAATACGTAAAACGGATTCCACGCACAACCTTGCGTGCTACCGCCGATGGTTCCTCATTGCTTCTCAAGGCCCGTATAAGTGCCAACGAAGGAATTTCTGAGATTTGGCAGATGTTTACGATTTATTATTGAACAGTGAACGTTACTGCATTTTTGGCTTCCTGGAATAGTGGCGTGGTTCATTCTAGGCGACTCGAAATCGCTGTCTCCGTAATTTTGGCGCACCCTGTATTTCAAATTTTTTTTACAATCCCCCTCCTTCATAAGAGATTTCATACGACCCCTTCTCACATCTTCTTTTTCCCTCAAAATAAAAACACCGTCGAGAGGGGGTGGGAGTATATAATTACCATGAAACCGCAAAAATCACCCTTTCCTATATTCCCTCTATTTCACCTATATTTCCACTGCCACATTTTCTGATAAGTTGAGGTGGGGGGAAGTATACGCACGATGAATCTGCAAATTCTGCGCTCTCACCTCATTGCCTGTCATTTCGTGCTACCAAAACAAGTACGACCTCCCCCCACACACACAAACAAATTCAACCAACTACGACCCCCCCCCGCCTTGGTACTCCCAGCGTAGGGTTGACCCCGGTGGGAAGTACTTGTCGTGGGCCACGGTCTCGGTGAATGAAATATAATGCTTGATAAAATAAGGGTGTCTTTGAGCGACTTCACCTCGATTAGATAGGGTGGCCGCTCGTACTACATTTTCACCGATTACTTAAAAACTCATGGATTCAAACAAGGGAATTAGAGGACCATTTCCAAGGCGTTCTTTTATGCATTTTGAAAATAATGAAAGAAATTCACTATTTTATTATAGTGAAAAGTGTGGTACTCTTTAGCAAAAAACCCATCCCACAGATTTTGCGGGTGCAATTTGTCGTCCTTACCCACTGCGCTATCTTCGCCGGTACCAGAATAATGAAGAATATTTAGTTGCGGGAATTCTGAATAAATCAATATTTACTGGGATAAGTGAGTAAGTACAGCGAATATAACGCATTTACTATTTCTGAGAAAAGAATCTTCTGATTATTATATTTCCACCTTTCATTATCACATATTTTATCGTATTGTCCGTGTCTGACGTCTTTCTTCGATGATTAGTCATTGGTTTTTTTTCCTGAATTTTCTTGAACCCTTCAGTAATCTTGGGTATTGGCGTGTAGAGAGCAGTTACATTTTGAATTTCCGTTAATTTCCTGTCTTCCATCTTTGAAAGTAGGGACCGATAAATATAAGAAATAGGGACGGGTTTGAGCCATTTCAACTCTTGCAATGGAGCTCGGAGTGAAACCTCCTGAACATGGGCTTGGTAATCGGAGGTCACGGGCTCCCGAAATGTGAGATTTCCTCTATATATCATAATGTACGTTCCACCAATGCAGAGATGTCCTTAACACTTTTTTGACGTCATACAGAGAATCCAGGATTTCAAGTTTCCATGAATTTGTTTCGCCTACGAGGATTAAGGAACTACCATATTTCTCGCACTCAGGAGTACACCCTCTGAATCTAGGCTAAAATTCTTCCAGGCCACTTACCCTGCGATTTATGCAATGGCTGTAACGTCTTAATAATAGTTTCGAATCTTCGTGATACAGCTAAGAGATTCTAGGTTTTTCAATCAACGTCCCTTAAAAGTCCACAGTTTCGACAAGTTAACCCGTAGTCGTTTTCAGCCTAGGATGCTGAAGAATAATAGGCCTATTCTCTGGACTAAAACTACGTACCTTCTATTTCAGAAAACGAGAAGCACGTCTAGTGCAGATCACACACTACAAGTGACGACGGCAGAAAATAACGCAGCTTTTTCTTTTCACTTTTCTTGACCATCGTCACTTTGGTGGTGGTCTGCACTCGACGCTCTTCTTGTTTTCTGAAATAGAGGGTACGTAGTTCAGTCCAGAAAATAGGCTTATTATTCTTCACCATTCAAAGCTGAAAGCGAAGGTATGTGGCCTGCGTGGCCTCAGTTTCGCGGGCAGTGAGGAGACCAGGTCAGCACTCAGCTGTGACGTTTTTGGACGCTTGTCTATGACTATTCAAAATTTACTCTTGAGAATCACGGTTTCTGTCATGGGCCATGCCAAATAGAGCAGAAAAATTTAGTGAACTTTTTTGGAAACATTCAAAAGTACCCTAAGGTACGGTTCAGGCAATGCGCTACGGTGACAACCTCATACAAGAACATTGAAAGGGTGTTGGCCGGCAGCGATAGGTGTACGTAGTTCAGATTTTCACCCGATCCTCATCTGGACACTTCCTCGTGTTTCTCTCTTGCCGATCCGAGCGGTGCCGAGCCGCAAATTGCATATGATGATTGTAGTTCTTGCATATAATACGTTTCCAGAAACTAATTTCAGGCATTGTGCAGTAACTTGGAGTCGAAGCGTTTATTTGAGCGCCCGCATCCGGGAAATATAAAAAGACCCTGAGCAATTGAGTCGATGCAGCAAATCCTGTTAGTCTGGATTGATTTCAAGATGTACCCAAACGGTAGGCTGTGGAAGGGTGCTCAACTCAATTAGTTTGAGCACCCTTGTACATGTTCAAAATTCTGACCAAAAGGAAGTGCCCACAATGGGGAAACTTGAGCCACAACAATCTGACTTTCCAGGTCAGCTTTTGAAATTTTCGCAAAACCGCAGTGGTAGATTTACGAAGGATACTCCTACCGCATCATGGGCAGTTCTTTTCCACTAGCAACTATTAGTCCCAGTCTCAAAAATGATAGGAGGAATTGTTGTACTTCCGGAACTGCGTAATTCTCGCCAATTACTTAAAGGAATCTTGCGCGGACAATTCTTGCACGCTTTCCTAACATGAATATGTCAGTTGGTGATCACTGGGGAAATAGCACACAAAGTTTCACGCATGAAGATTCGGTTCTGAAAGAGATACAAACGTACAAAAACTACACGGTATGGACCACCGAAGACAGGAGGCAGAGCCAGCGCAGCATGGAAAGAAGACGGCGTTTGGCCGGCTACGTACCAGGCGACGCAATGGAGAATCGGGTTAAAGCGCGCGATTTTCGGAGATTGGAGACATATCGATCGATGCACAATAGGATGGAGTAGAAGTGTAAGATGTGAATGCAACGCAGCAGAAGGCCAGAAAGAGCTTCTAGTGATTGCCACTCCAATAACACAAGTTTGAGCAACCCCGTCGCCAGCATTCGTGAAAGACGTCCGTGGGCAATTCGAACGCGTAGCAGCCTTTTCGAGTTTTCGAATTTCTAATCAAAACGAAAGCAGTACTTCAGTTCTTTTCACTATTATCGTGGATAATAGGTCTAAAGTCAGTGATTTATGGCTGAAATAGAAGCATGATTTTTCCGCGCAAGATTCCTTTAAGGGGAGTTTTTTTTAAGAAAGGTGCCTGATCCAAAACTCACTGGTTGTTTCACTGCATGGTCCTGAGTGCGACCTGCTACCTGCGCCTGCTCCTTCTTTGAACCCTGCTTCGTCAGTCACCACTTCAGGTGACCCAGATTATCAGATAGGCCTCGTTCCGAGCACTCTGCAGCCAGGACGAAATTTGTTCAAAATGCAGCGCTGAACAAGTTTTACCTAAAGACACACTCCACGATTATTCAGAAGGAACTTCTTCCCGTTTCATGAGGTCCACTATCGCAGAAGCAAAGATTTTTGGGAAGCGTTGGAGAGGTGTGAGGGGTTTATGACTCGAGACTTCGGATACCCAAACTGGCATACACACATTCGTTGTCTGCGTCTCGCCTGTCCTCATGCTCTCTTTTCTTGTTAGCCCACTTTAGGCGCATCCACTACCTCAATTTAGGGTTTCTTCTCCGTTTATTTTAACTGGGTGATGGCACCTTACATTCTTCCTGTCAAATGTTCTTCCTCTCGGCAAATGCATTGAACCATCCAACTGAGATTAAGATCAGGAATAAAGTGGTCGGCGTCGATCTAATCTCCTAGGATGCGCCAAACATCCAACCTTGATTGGAAAATGCAGACATGTTTGAAGTATATCCACCTTGTCGATGATGTTAGTGTCACTATTCTGTGCATCATGCGAGTAGACCAGAAATTGATGAAAGAATTGGTTTGAATGGGTTTCGAATCCCAAAGTATGGTGCGTCACCAATTAGTCAATGCGCTACACTCGCCCGATTATTTAGTTAAGGAGCCTAAATTTAATTACTGTACAGCGCGCTCCTTCCGCTCCGGTCAGTAGATTTCCATATTACCATTTTTTTCATCTAATTCGATTAATTAATTATCGTCCAGGAAGAATTTCGAAAATGTGGATAACCCATAACGCAGCCTTGTGGCGGTAATTCCTCATTACTTCAGCCTTCGTTATTGATGTATTTATTTTCGAATTCGCTAACTTAGTCATGCTATTTACGCGTATACCACGCTCATCGTGGCCGAAGCCTTTGTCGTTTATTCCCTCAGTTGAAATGTTCAGCCTGAGCGAACAATTGCTGCATCGGGGAATCCACCAGCAGAAGAGCGCCTACGAAAACTCTTCAGAAGTAGGCTTAATTGCAAAATAGCCTCAACTTTTCCTCTGCGTTCAGCTTCCTCCCTAAAAACGTTCGATTCAGGGCAACAGACATGTCACCGTATGTGTCACTCTGCTCCTTCCACATGCAAGTATTGCCCCCCAACGCACGTCATTACATAATCGCTTCGGCTTCCACATCCAACCCCGCTCCCCAACTCAATCACTCAGACATGTTCCACGGAGTTTCACCTTCAATAACTACGAAAACCCATTTACACATCGGACATCAAAAGCATACGAATGTTTGCTAGGAATGCCAACCAATTCGTAGAATGAATAAATGCATATGGCCGCATAACGATTGCTCGAGTCAAGCATAAATACTAGTACCAAAGTAAAAAAAGGTCGAAAAATCAGTAGAAGGTACTTCGTGGCGATCTTCCGTACGAACTCTCGGATGCTTCCAAAAGTTCATTTCAATCTAAATGTATAAAAGTGAGAGTTGAAAAGGTGATACACGTTTAGGGTTCGTCAAAATGCTTGTAGACTTCTCTACATTTTTAGGAAGATTTGGAGTTATTTAAGCATTCAAAGTTTTTTTTGTAGACATTCAAAAGATTAGATGAAAGAATAAGCAATCGGCATTGATCTGTCCTGTGGTGGTAGGCGCCACGCATTCTACTTCCATCATTAATCATTGTGAGATTTTGGGTTGCAATCAGGTCAATACAATGACTTGCGAGGGTCAGCCGATGTTTACGACATTTTGATCCTCCCAGACAAGTCTGCTATCAACTAGTTGACTTCGCAGTGATAAAGGGCTTGGTTGGTCCGGACGGCGTGTGATTTATGATACGATATCATGACTTGTGGATGGTATGCAACACTTGTCACTGCATTACCTTTGCTCTATGCGTACTTATACCAAGCTGTTAAGGTACCGAGACGTTCTGCATGTGTTAGGCCGATAGCTGTGTGGGGCTTGAGGGTCATTTGTGAATGAATTTGACTTTGCAGCTACTGAAAATTCAGCTCAGGAATAGCTTCTTATTAGCTCTTGAAAAATTCAAAATTCGTTGCTAAGCTGACGATTGAGAGTTCTCAAATGTCAACACTGTCCGAAAAATGCAACTGAACTTGAAAGTGAAATTTTTTGCTGGTGTTCTTGAACTTTATCCTAAACCTGTATGGAGATCGCCACAAGGCAATGTTAGGTAGGGGATGTGTTTGACGCTCCAGGAAAATCTTTGGTCTTGTCGCGAAAATCTGGCCCTGCTTATGAGGTCGCCATGAAACGGAACTTTTCCCTGCTCGAGACCAAGAACTCAAGCAATAACTGTGCACGCGAAAAATCTCTTATGCTGGTCTTCGCATGCTGAGCACTTCAACACTGGAAGCCCTTTATAGTTCCTGTGACAGTTGCAGGGTTAGGGACCAGTTTAGAATTAATATGCAAAAAAGCGGCTACTGCAATGACCAGTGGATTTTTAATCGATCGTGTTTGTTATAAAATAAGATATTATGATAAGCAATCAATGCTTCGCTTTATCATACGCTATCGGGTAACTTCGCCATCGTCTTGCTTTATCACGGAAACCAATAATGCTGAAGTAAGAGCATCCAGCGCTGAGCCGTTTCTCTGGGTTTGCGCCATGCTTATGTGTTGAACATGAAAATTTTTAATTAATCACGCTGGAGCATCATTCACGACCACTCTCACTGGCAACAACAAATTTTTCAGGAGCTCTTCTCCGATTCCTACGATAAAAACAACCTTCCCAGCTCAAATTCTACCGAGGTTTGCCTATTTCTTTTATTATACATTATTTCAGTTTCATATATGTATGCTGTGTGGACGGAACATTCCTATGACTTCTATGAAATGACTTGAGAGAGCCATCGAAATGTTCATAACTTTCTCATTTACTCGCACCATCTGATAGTAAAACCTAGGACTCTGGAAGTGGTTCTTAAAGTAGTTATGTATTAGAGGCACATTTGACCCATTTTTCTTGTGATCACTGTTCTTAAAGGCAGCGATTACGACAGGTTCGAGAAGGGTTCAAAGGAGGCGTGATGGTGCTCTTTGGCACGCAGTGGCGAAAAAGGCTGAGAAACCAGTCAAGAAGACTCAAAACGGGCCCACCCCATTCTTGGCCGCTCTTTTTCACTCATGAATAGGTAAAAGCTCAGAAATAGGACGTATGAACGATTTCACGGCAATGTGTTTGGTGACAGCATGCCGAACCACGGTCCAATCGTGTTGCTCCAGTTGTGCTGCTGCTAGCAACGCAGCTCGTCCGAGTCACCGAGTAAGCTAATGGGAGGATGGTTTTTGGGGGCCGAGCGCTTTCGAAGTCCTGTTGAGCAACCAACGCACCTTTCCTCGTGAAAGCGCCATATCTCGCTCCCTTGGCAGCCAAGTGCAGGGTGGCGAAAAATTACGTGCGCCATAAAAAACGTCCTAACTTTATTTTTATCCCATAAAAACCTGAAGGAAACTAATTTTATAAAACAGCAAACTTGAACATTCAACAATTATAAAAAAAGTATCGAAGTGGCCACTGTCAGTTTTGATATAGATCTGAATTAGTTTCGACATCGAATCGACGGTGCGGCGGAGGTGGAGAGTCGTCTGGTGTGACAAAAAAATTTCCCATTAAAGGATCTTTCACGGAAAAAGCTCCGCCTTAATTACCACAGAAAACGATACCTTGAAGGAATCTTCCACGGAAGGAATGATCATTTTGTCTTGTGTGTAGGATTAGTATCATCGAAACTAACGCTTATGTTCCGTTCTTTTTGCTATGCTCATGAGGCTAGGGGCCTAAGGGGTATCGTTTTGGTAAGCCGTTGATCAATCCCGTCTTGGGATGCGGCACGCATTCTACTTCCATTTGTACATTCGTAGTGGCGTTTGAATGCGATGTGGCCTATACAATGACTTGCGGGGGCCAGCCGATGTCCAAGTCAGTGTTTTTATCCTACCAGACAAGTCCGGTACCATTAACCGACCCCGGAGGGATGGAAGGCTTGGTTGGCCCGGGCGACTCACGACCCAGGATTTGATCCCCGCACCGCTCGCGTGGTGAGCGTGCCACTTGCCACTACACCACTTCGCCCCTTGAGTGGAAATCACCTGCAAGAATTCCGTTCGCTAGAAGTTTAATGAAGCAGTTCGAGTGCTTTGGGCAACCCTCCACTGGTTTTTTTTTCTCGATAAAATCATAGGTATCAATGCGAAGATACATCATGAAAAGGTCTTTAGAAAGCTCTTTTGCTCTGAAAGCAGAGTCACAACCGTGTTGTTTTTCTTCGTCTATGAACAAAAAGTAAAGTCAGGATATTTTTCGTGGCCCACGTAATTTTTCCTCACGCTGTAAATGCTTCGTGTGGTGCATATGCTTCCCCGATGCGCTTTCTCCTTATCGTAATCCCTGCCCTTAACTGGGCAGAGCAGCTTCTCGTGAGAATCATCCCACAGATCTTGTAGTGAACGCAATGCTCAAAGTTTTCTGAAAACAGATGCGAGAAAGAATTCGGAGTTTTGAACAAGGCTAATCATGGCATAGAGACAAATAATCACGGCTCCCTCGTACGCCCTGATGGTCAAGGTCCCCACATAATCTCCATCCGACCCTTCGCGTAATTGTGTTCTATGATCCAGCTCAAACCTATGCACATTCCGTCTACAAAAAAAATCCGTCAAACGCAGGTAAGGATGTAACGGTAAAAACTGTGAAGGGTCTGAGAGTTGCCCAAATTTCGTCGAATAATTCCCATCCCGAAGGATTCTCTTATGAACGACATTAGATTCTACCCCCCCCCCCTTTTCAAAAATTCGAAAAGTTACGAAACACTCCATCGTTACTACTTTTCTTAAAAAAAGAGTAGCTATTCCTGTAGATTCCATCCTTGGCTGCTTATCCGAACGCAGTGGTACCTTTCACGAAGTCGACCAAGAGGTAGGTCGGACACTTCACGCGACTTGCGCTGACCGTTGGACCAGAACGGTAATGGCTAGGTCCCTCGAGACCAAAGCCAGAGCCAAAACACTAGAGCGACCCACGCCGTGTTCGGACATCTTCTCCAAAATTCTGCGTCAGCGTTACTATTAGGTTGGAATGAAACTTCTGCAACACTCTTTCCAAAATTTTCTTTTTTTCTCAAAAATTCGTAGGTAACATTTATGACTAACAAATGGTAGAGCATTCTCAAGGCTTTACTGCACGGGGTGGATATGAGTGCTGCAATCAGTATTCATCGAAGAACCAGTTCCACTACAAATTCCTCGTTATGGGCACCACTGTGATTGGTAGAGGACTAGGCTGCGGAACTCCAGAAGCTGGCAAGGCAGCTCGTCAAGGCCCTCGCATCGCGACAATATTTATTTCTTCCATGACATTGCGAATCGCCATGACCCGAAATGAGCCCCAAGCTATAAATGACTGCCTCCTATCCTGAACCTTTAATCATCATCTTGATGACAAAATAATTGCGGAAAAGGAGCATCGAGAAATTTTCTGAGCATTGAAGACAAGTAGTGGATAGATGGTAGTTATATTACTGGTCAGGAGTTGTGAACAAAAAATATGGAATCAAAATCAAAATAGGGAAAAAGTGCTGCAGGACTTTCTTTCCAACCCAATATAAATCAGGGACACTACCTCGTGCCCCTCAATCGACAGGAATTTACTGACCTACTTTGGATTACGACAGGGAAAAGTTTACATGATCAAATGCTATCACCCTTCACAGGTTTCCAGTGACTAGCGCATTGAAAGATGATACAGGAGAAAAATGGGCGAAAGTTGAAGTTTTTCGACAGCAGAGGCTTCAGCCAATCTTTTTTGGGATGCGCCATGCGTTCTGCTTCCATTCAAGATCATAGTGGCAAGTAAACTGCGGTGCACTTTGGCCCATACGATTCCTGCAAGGGTCTCCTGATCTACAGATCAATGATGTAGTCCTCCCAGAAACTTCTGCTACCAATAAGCAGACCTCGAAGGGTTGAAAAAGCTGGTCACTGTGGGCGAGATTCGACCGAAATTTGACTCTAGAGCCACGCGTAGTGTATGGCGCCGCTTGCCACTGCTCCACCTCGCAATAAAGAGTTACCGTCCATGCTTCCATACGTCACTGTTTGTATTATTCTTGGTTCACGAATTGTGCTGAAGTGAGCAGAACTTCCCATAAGAGTGCAAATTTGACAACCACAGCTGGAACAATTAGGGTCATCGATTCAGAAAGAAACTCTGTGGCCAATTATTCCCACACCTTGAGCTACGGTAAAAGGTTTGCCCTTTTGGGGCACTAGTCTACGCCATTATCCTTTAGATATATATGGAAGTTGTAATGTCTACCGCTTTTCACCACATGGAAGCTGGGCCATATTTTCGCTATTATTATAGATTCCTAGGCAAAGCCCGATCTCAAGCCATGTGGTTTAGATCATGAGGTATGTGAAAACCCACGTCAAACAATTTTTTTCCCAAGAGGGAGAGAGATTCCTGGCGAAGGGCATTATTTATTTAATTCTTCGTAGTACACATGTTTATCACCAAATGTACCATATGCCTAGCAATACATGTCAAGGGGTTAAGGACAAGTGTCCTAGGAAATACCAGTGAGCCTCATGGCTCCTAACAAATTACAGGGCTTCGACCATCTGTCAGCCAACGCCGTGCACAGAATGACTGAATATTCTCTCCCTCTATTATTATTTTAAAGCTGGAGCGATCCATCTTTTATATCCTTCATCAACTACAAGGAGGCCGTGGAGCTTCAGGCCATCGGGACTCATACGTCTATCTTTGCAGTTTTGTTCTCAAATCTTTAGGGGAAGGCTGCAGAGCAAGGTGGTGAAGTCAGGGTTGATCGTGTGAGGGGCACAAGGTCTTCACTGCCCAGTAGTGGTCTGGATTTGGCCCAGCCCCAGCTATAGGGCCTGGCAAATTAGTGGATACATTATGTTCCGCAAAAGGCCTCTTTCTGTAAGGCCGATGTCAGACTTTGCGACAGGGTGAATAACAGAGGAGGAATTCCTCGACCATGGCTCTGTACTGTGCGAGAGCAGTGTCGATAGTGAAGGTACGCACGGAGAGCACAGACGGCTCCCTCATTACGAGTGTGAATGTCTTGGCAAGGAGAACGTAAGTGATGAGGCGAAAATCCTCGACGTGCCGTTGAGGAATCCTCGACCGATATTCACCCTGCTTTGCGGACCAAACGATTCGCCGGCTACGCGGTCGCGTCGAGCACGATAGCAGCATCGAGAATGGCTTGATTCACTGTACGCGACGGGACCATGGACGCTAGCTAATCGCTCGATTCGCAAAGTCCGACATCGGCTTTAAAATGAGGAAGCCCTCTTCCCAGATTTATCCAGCTCTCCCGCGCAGCGGGAGAGCTGGATAAATCTGGGAAGAAGGGGCTCAAGGACGGAGGAGGATGACGTGCATTTATTGCGCGGACGCTTCCATAGGGTGGTCGTATAGAAAAAGTGGCGGAGCAATCAAGGAAAATTGCCCACGGTGCCATCATAGTGTCCGAGACGAGGCACCGCTGCTACATCGCCTTTTGGAAACTGAGAAAAACCGTTGCTCGAATAATACCACAGCAAAACGTTCGCTATGTACACTCTGTTTCATGCAGCCAGAAACCCACGTTGTACACGTGGCTAAATTCTTGATGAAAAGGTGACATCACGTGTGCACAAGATGTTCTTGAATTGATGCCCCGTTAATGCCACGTCAATTTCTGCAATTGCAGAATTTCTGGTCATCTGAAGGCGAGGGTAGGTGCTCTCGCCAACACGGACTCGACCACAAACACCGATTCATATTAAATGTTGGCAACCCTATTTGAATGTTTGCGCACAATTCTGTTAGAATCTTTCTGTTTCTGTGATATGTGATCTTTCTGTAATATCTACCGTAATGATCCACATCATATACCTGGCGATGCAGCTGCTTTTTGGTCCCTGAATCCTAGAATTGAAACATCTCCAAGTCAGGAGATTAGAAGATCTCATTTTCGAATTCGGAGTGGCCTCCGGTGAAAAGCCACTGGTGACGTCTCTCACGACTGACAAGCAGAATTTGGCTAGCGTCTCCACTAAACACATATTGGGAGGCTCCTTCCTGTAAGGGCACGGAAGCAAAGATGTGCGTACACTGATTCTTGACGCTTCGTCCAAATGGAAGTCGTGGAGCTAGCGTCATTCCAAAGTGCAGGACAAGGCCTTTTTGACCTCGGCGACCGCTGCCATTTTTACTTACTCGCAACATGCACGGCGTCTGCGCTCTCTCGTACGATACGCTCTTTCATATATTGTCTCTCCGTCTCATCACGGTCGACCTCTCAAGAAAAGAAGGTCCTTAATTTCGATGTTAAGTGAATTCTTTTGCGTTTTTTCCCCATTGACAGTCCTCTTTGCAACTCTTGCTTCTTTACGATACACCTTTCCGATGGCGCACCGATTCACGGCTAGTGTATTTCAAGAAATGAGGCCTTTGGACCACTTGTTGATACCGTTTCTCAATCGACCTATTGTATAAAAAATATCCAATAAATGTACAAAAAGTAATTGAACGTTTTAATGGAAACGATACTCAGCTACTTTTAAAAGCGTGGACTGCATCTGTTAACTCGTCTATTCTGTTGCAAATCATCCCCTCTGTGAAGGTGACTGTCGTCGACATAAAAAAATTTCTAAAGAGTCGTGCACGTGAAACGCTTCTATGTTTTTATTTTTTATTTATTTATTCATTATTTTATTTAAACTGCACTTCTGGTGCGCCCAAACAAGCCAAAACTCGTGTAGTCGACATAAACGAAGGAGCAAACAAAACATATAGCAATATTCAACAATTTTTTTCTATATTATTTCCATCATGAATGGGTTGCCTTGAACCCATCCCTCATGACAGGACGAAAATTCGAGAAAGTTGCGGTTGTTATCTCAAAAAAATAGCCACGACAAATTTGAAACTCCAAACACCATTTCTCTTTCAAATTGAGCCGTCGAATGCCATATGCGGCAGCGGAGATGCTTCCTAATGTTTTTCTGGGCTGTCTTCACTAAGAAAACTGCCGTCAATTCTCTTAGAAAACATTTCAACTTCTAGTGCATCCTCAATATATTGCTTCGAGCGCTTCTTTTGCCCACCATATTATCGAGGAACTTAAACTGATTGCTTGCTTCCCACGACGTATCAAAAATTTGACCGCTCACACCAAGATTTCGTTCCATGCCCCCTCTTGGCTCCGCCCACGGGGTCTGTAAACTGTTCGAAAACTGTGATTTCCGGAGGTTTGCTCCTTTTCGGAAATTGGTTTTATGCATGGAGTTGTGTGCGCTGCAAGCAGTGATCCCATATACGCATTCATGCGGGGCGGAATACATCACGTTTCCTGCACAACTTCTTCAGCGGTAGAGCGTCTGAGCTTCAGCTTCAGATTTGCAGTGTTACCTTGTAAACAACGCCACAGAAGCAGGGGCTTTGCGGCCGCGACATAAGCATGTGCTCAGTGTTATCCAACGTGCTACGGAGAGGATGGTGTTTGGAACTTCCCGACATATGCAAATTCAGAAAGGAACCTAGAGTTCCAAACTCCGTAAGAGATTAAAGACCGGGATGCGGTCGAATTTGCCAAGGAATCCAAAATCAGGTGAGCCAGACACGTCATGCGATTATGTGGTGATCGTTGGGCCAGTGCGGTTCCCTATTGAATCTTCGCTACGTCAATTGAAAGGGAGACCTCTGGGCTGTGGTCAGTTCATCATAAAATCTGGCTTAAGGAGAGTGAACCGTTTTTTTTGGCACTCAGCGGAAAGAATTCACTGATCTGCTTGCGAACAGGGGCAAATGGGAACACCGGTGGCGCTTGTTCAATCACTACAACGATTTAGGGAAAAAGGCGTAACGAAGGCGGATTCACTTTCAATCCTAATCTTCGGATTCTGGCTAAAGGTGAACCGTCCTAGTTCAGTGAGGGGGAGGGGTTGCGGTCTTATATGGGTTTTTACGAATCGTGTTTGGGGCTTATAAAAGAAAACTAAGTTTGAAGGGGAGGTCATATGACTTGAGCTGCGAGATGGATACGAGTAGGGAACTCTTATTCTACGCACTACCGCGGTCTTCTTGTTTATCCTGGGGCAGTATGCAAGAAGCTCCGAAAGTCTTCGGGAATATATCCCCGACGACCTTCGGGGCTCATTGCATAAAGTCGTCGAAGACATACTCCCGGCCGGGGATATATCCCCTAAGGTCGTATGAAAGAAGTCCCTAAGGTGTTCGTGGGTGTACCTGGACGACCGTATGCAACAAGCCCGAAGCGGATATATCCCGGACGACTCTCGGGGCTTGTTGCATAAGACTTCGGGGACATGCTGGTTGCTTCCCTTATTTCATCATTCCACACTTCCTCCTCGGCTAAGACAGTCCATTTACCTAAATTAATCTCTTCACCACCCCTTCCCCTACGGTAGTATGTATTGGTGAAATCCGAAGGGAGGGGGGGTATAGTTGAGGTAGAAGTAGCTCGTTTTGGACGGGTTTCAGCATGAGCGGTGGTAATTACCCACAACATCTGTAAATGGTATATGATGCTTCGCATAGGCCCAAGATATATTCTTAAAAGCAGTTTTTCTACCAAAACTTTAACTTTGGCAATATAAAAATTTGACTGCAGCCTTAAACTTCATGATCATGCATTGGTGGAAATAGTAGTGGACGTTTTGAAAGTGAATTCGGATTTTAAGGGGATGGTGATAAATACTCTGAAAGTTCATATCCGCAGTAAAGTTTTTGATATAGTACAAACTCCTTCTTGTGTCTCAAGGCTATAAAAGGACGTAGAGGTCTTGACCAGTAATTCACCCTAAGCTCAATAATGTATAACGCTAGTTATTATGTCGGCGAGCGAAGTGCCACATTCTAAAATTTCATATAAAACAGCTAGTATCAAACATTTCTGTAAAACATACTAAGCATAGACATATCGAGACTTGCTTATAATTAGTGGCATGTTGAAAATATTTCAAATGCGTAAAGAAGAAAATTTTAGGTGGCACCCACCATTGGGTGCCATTGTCCCATGCGGTGGTCATGGTGGCACCAACCGGTAGGTACCATTGTCGCCAAAGGGTTAAAGATGTAAACGCTGCCTAACCTGCAAATGCGCGAGACATTGTCGTCCCGATTTCGGGAAAAAATTCATTGCGCTCCGCGCGTAAGGACCTGGCGGCACACCTGGGGAGCTGGATAAGGCTTGCACAGCTCGAGAACGCACATTTGTCACAAACATCTTAAAGGCACACTCCACGACTAGGTCACTGAAACGCTGCGGACAAGCTGAAAAGAAGCAGGGGTCGTACTCGATGCGATACGAAGCGTCGTTCACGCTTAATTTATCCCAGAAATGGATTCGGAGTAAACTCCAAACGCTGGTACGTAAGCCCACGGTGTTCGTATCTCACTTTCGTCGCATCGCTGATCTCCACGCTCTCTCGTCTCAAATTCTTTTTCGCCTAGGCGCCCACTATATCTTATCTCGCCGTCCCTTGTTTAGACTTTTCCACAACCTAGAAGAAGTTCGCCTCTGTGTTTGGACTTTTCTACGGTTTCTACTCCTTTTTTTAGCTGACAGTCTTCTTCACAGCCCGAGAGGAACATATGGGTAGAGCTAGGGGAAACATGAAGGAAGCCATTTCCAGACTTCTTTCTCTATATTGTTTCATAAGTAGTACTTACAGACCTAATAAGGTTACCATTACAGGTAATTGTGGAGCTCACCGTTCAGTCAATTACGGAAATCAGTGAATTCTCGAGCAGTTTCAAAGCCGACGTGTGGTTCTCTCAAATATGGCGAGATCCACGGCTCGATTTTACTGATCGCAATTACTGTATAAAGAACATCTCGTTAGCTGCTCATAAATTACCACAGCTGTGGTCTCCCAATGTTTGCTTTGTAAACAGCAAAAAAGTGAGTTTATTGTGTTCTTCAGCGGTATGGTTTCCTTGGCCGTCAATCAATTCAATCACCATATTTCAGGTGGAAATTCACGCATCTCCTTCTCAGAATATACTACTGTTGGTATTCCCGAACGGCACCGTATGGCTGAACTTTCGTGTTTCACTTATAGGACCTTGTAAACTCGACCTCACATATTTTCCAATGGATCGGCAGTCTTGTAACTTAGTCTTCGAGGTAAATATGAATGCTTCATGATCGCTTGTGCGGTGATCCTACTCACACGTGCACGAATAAACAATTCTCAGTAGAGTGGTGGAGGCTTGCCCGGATTTCCATGAGGCTTCTCAAAGGGTTTAAATGGGCGGAATCGCAAGGCCGATGCCAGACTTTACAGTCGAGCTCTCATTACACGCAATTCGCTAGTGTGCGCGTTCGCGTCACGTACAGCGTATGGCTCATTTCGCAGTTATACGGCCCAAGAGGGTTTCGGAAGGGTTTGACTAGGATTTGGTAGAAATTCAGTCAAAAAAGAATTTGAAAGATTTCCAGGAAATTCTTTGAAGTTTATGGAAAATTTAGGAATTTTCCGTTTGTTTCCCAGAAAGTACCACTCATTCCCCATCCCACGCCCCCTCCCCACTCAAACTTCATCGCTCGACTCCTCTGGTAAAGAATGAAGTGCGATGGAGTAGCATTCACGTCGGATGTCGGGCAAGGTTTCGGTTTTGCTGCAAACTCTACGGAAAAGTGGCATCAGTCATTTCACCACCGAGAATTAGAATGCTGATGTTTTGGATCAGCGCGCAGTTCTCAATAATGCTGAAATGAAAACGCTGTCGTACAGTTTGCGAAAATAGTGAGCGTTAGCAAATTTACAACATGTTCGATTACTATCACTTTAGAGTTATTCATACAACACTGCCGAAGTTCGAATAGTGTGGAGGGATTGGGAGCCGGTCTCGATTCCAGATCCAAACTCGAAAAATCTACCCGATTTCGAGCTTATTCAATTTATGTGAGTTAACCTCTGATTCGCTTAACCCACTTACTATTAGGTTGTCCTGAAAGTCTTTGCCCATTTTCATGTGTATGTTGTGAAATCTCCAGGGATAATTTTTGAACATCAATTGTAAAACGTATGTGGGCCCCAGTCGATGATCTCTCCAGAGCGTCTCTGCCGTGGTATTTCGCAGTGATTATGCCTGAAAAAATCGAATTTGACTGAAAACATATTTGGCTTCTCTTTTTTTGGAACCCAGAAAACGGGTCATTTGAAGCGATGCGGCAAGAGCATTACTTCTTGCGATGGAGCTTCAGAGTGTCTTTCACGACATAGCAAACATTTGGTTGCCGAGGTCCGGAAACTCAAGAAAAAAGCCCAAAGTTGGTCGGCTTGTTAGACTGAGTGCCGAGTGTCTTCTGGAGTTGTCTGGAAATAGTTTCTGGTGCAATGCACAATAATTGACGCAGCTTCACTACACTTATCATAACACAATAGCCATTCCTCACTAGCTCCTCAAAAAGAAAAGAAATCATGGAAAAAGGAGATTTTGTGATCCGGGCGAGAAGCGCCATCAGAAGCCTTCAGATTTCGCGTGAACATTTTGATTTATCATCTGTATCTTGTTTGACCCGATTTTTTTGTTAGTAGTAGCAAGGGGTGGGTTCCTCAAGTAAATCACACCCGTGAGCGCCACTGGCTCAGACGCGTAGAACCAGAGATTCCGACGTCCACTCCAGCACTGCAACTTGAGAGGCATCTTTCAGACTTGGTAAAGCTGCAAGCAATCCGTTTACCGACGGCTCCTACCAACGAACCTCACTGCTACTGTAATTCGATAATGTGGGCAAGCGGATGGGATCTCATGCACTATGCGTAGAAAACATTACAAAGATCACCTCATCCGAGCAGCGATCGTCATGTAAATTCGAGGAAGGTACAACAAAAGCCCCCAAGCCCCCCATGGGTTGTTATGGCACCATTTGTGTTAAGCAGGTCCGGCCCCAACAGAATAGCGCCTGCTTCTATTGCTGCTGATTCAGCTAAAAAAGGGAGAGCTTTATGTTCCGGACTACTCGAAAACGGACTTCCTCTAGTAGTTTTTTGCCTTGGAAGCTCAGGACTTCTAGGCAAACGGCATCTACAAGCCACCTGCTGAAAGGCAATATGTTGGCGATACGATGGGCCATATAACTGTAGATTGCTGGCTAAAGAAGAAAAGTGGATTTGAAAAAAAATTGACAAATTGGCAAAGACTTTCAGGACAACCTAATACTTTGCAGTCAGAAACAGTAGTGGTCTCACAAGACCCTATAAAAGTTGATTCACTTGGTCAGGTAGGTGCGATAGTAAAATCGTGATTCACTTCTGTTTTGATGAGGTCAAAGAATACTGCTTCAGAATCGGAGCATTCTTATAGAAATAATTGTCACCTAACAGAAGAGTTCCCTCAGAGTAAAGTAGTAAGTCCCCTTCCCGGCGCCGCCGTGTGTTCCACCCTACCCTACTCGCTTCTGAATTGCGGAAAGGGAGGTCGGGCAAAGAAATTGATCATCGAAACGCAACACGATATTGATCTGAATGTGCTGAATCGCGCTCATTGGCGTCCTGACGACGGAGCGCGTTTGCTGACCGTGAGCAGGCTGGGTCTATGCGGGGTGAGGAACTTTGCTGCCGACCACCGCGAGTACAATCTCCCCCCCCCCCACATTCAGATCCCAAATACGACGCCTCCGTTGGTACTTGTGCCAACATAGGGTCGACCCTGCCAGGGCGAACAGCGCCGTGTATGTCCGTTTCACACGGAACTTCTCTGTAATTAATAGAAGTTTAGGAATCGTAATGCCACTCTGGTGTACACAGCAGGACTATGGGATCAACTGGAAGTGGAATTCACATTTAGAAGACTATATGGGTATTATGTTCTTCAGGTATCCATTTTTTTTGTATTTTACATCTCATACTTTGCTTTTCACTTCTCCATTCTCTTACTTGTCTTCTTGAACTTGAAAATTCGTCTTTCACAGTTTTATTTGATTTTAATTCCCTTTCTTGGTTTTCTCTGTTATTCTGCAGGAGACGCGGTGGAATTTTGAAATATTGAGCGATAACTTCTGCTACAGTTTTACTTCAGTTTTGTGAAAACTGTGACGTAAAGTCTCAAAGCAGACTGCTGGCACCTTCTTGTTCGGACTGAGAAGCCCATAAAAGTCGGGCATAAAAGGTGTCAACCTTTTATGGCTCGCGGATTTTAAAAACTGCTGGAGCGCCTGTTCTTGAAGGGGATCTCAGCACGACTCCCCCTCTCCCAGTCCCACCACAAGGGCTGTTTCTGTAGTATTTGAACACTCGATTCTGAAATTAGTCTACACCTTACTTTGCCCAATGTTTTTCTATAAACTGCCGCCTATCGAGAGAGGGGGATATGTATAGACGGACGGCAAATGCACACTGTTTATTAATTTCAAGCCTATTTGCTGAAGTTTTTGTCAAAGTCGACACAAATCATCAAATTACCTTTCCCTTTTACTCCACCACAACGCTCGACCTCTCCCAAATCGCAAATAAGATCTCATGTCACCTTCACCAACACTTATACAATGCCCTTTCAAAACCCTCTAGTTAAACTTGTTACGGCGGGCTGTTGACTCTCTTCTGATATGAGCTTCATCGAGGAATTCCAATCTTACAATCTCTGCTGCGCTATAGCTCGCTGCCAGTATTTCCTCCTCGGGATAAATGCCAAAAACATATTCGAAATAAAATAACAGTATTTGTAAAAGAAAAAGATGAGCCTGCCTTCTACTGAAAGCAGCAGTATAACTAATAATTTCCAGGCCTACATGCCGACTTATCTCTCTGTTTTCATTTCATGGATAGCGTTTTGGATTGACACCAAGGTGATATTTTCACTATGTGAACACGCAAAATAGACTCATTCTAATGATTCCAGGCATTACCTGCCAGAATAACACTAGGTGTCTCATCTTTAATGGCTCTGACATTCCAGTTTGGTAACATTGTGAAGAATCTACCAAGAGTCAGCTACGTGAAGGTTATTCTTTCGATTATATGAAGCAACAGTGTAGGTATGAAGCAAAAAGCGTAGCGGCTTGGTCTAGGCTCATAAGCGTGAGGTCGTGGCCCAGTTCCATAGAAGCCTTAACCTTTTGCTTCCTTCGAGAATATGCCTAAGAAGACTTTCAAGCTCAAGCGCGCGTACACAAATGTTCACCTCACTCCGTTGGCCGGATTGGCTCAATGACCTTTCCTGGTAACTATTTGATTGTGTAATTGGAGTATACTACTGGGGTGGTGGAATAGCAATGTCTTCAAGAAATAAGTTAGTAAAATTTACTTTGTATAATACTCTATCTTGTCGCTAGGAATGTTCCGAGAATGAAATGCTCACTGGTCACACTGTTGTATGCAGCTTACTAAGGAAGACTTTCAACCTCTCATGGAACATTGGGTAAAGAACTAGGTAAACAACAGGATCAATGAAGCCGGCCACAAATATGGAACACAAAACTGTTACGTGAACTTTCCACGCAAGTTGTCAACGGTCAAACTCTGCAAGAAATGGAGCGAAGAAGTTAGTTGAGGCGCCAAACTAGGGACTAATGGCTCCTGTGTCAAAATTGAATGTAAAATGGTACAGTACGTTTCAAAAGTATAAAGCCACCCATGAAAACGATTTTTCCGGGTCAAGGTAAGTATAGCATGGCTTCCCAGGCACGTTATTGAATTCAGCGTGCTTGAAAACCATTACCCTCTTATTTCAGTAAACAAAATGCTTTACATACATTTATATAAGAAAATTTACAAATATCCCCTGTTTCAAAAGGGAAAAGCCACTTGCAATACAACTCGATTTTCCTCAAAAAACAGTGAGCATCGTATATATTAGTAATTACTGTGGACTCCTTGTTTAGAAATGAGATCAAATAGGCAATTTGGCATACTATCCGTAAGCTTCCAAAGCTTAGCAAGATCCAAATGGTGCCAGTACATCTAGATGGCATCTCTGAGGTTTTCACAATACTGTACTTCTTTCCATCTGCGTAAATCTGTCTGACGATAATCCCCCAGACGTTTTCTACTGGATTTAAATCTCGGCTGCAGGCAGGCCAATCCAGTACATTGATTTGGTTGATGTTATTGCCAGTGCTAAGTGGACCGGCTGCGATGGATGGTGGCGTATCGATGGTGCATGAAGATAAAGTTTTGCCGACGTCTCCAGTTAGAAACGGGATAAGTGGTCCGGAAGAATATTCTGATATTCACTGGAGTCTACTCGACACGACGCGAAAGCTAGAGGGAGCACACCACCGCTGTAGAAATTCAACCCAGACCATCTGTTAGCCACCGCCGAAGTTTTTCCTGCTAAACGCCAACGGATCTTTCTTTTCTTCACGCTGTGATAACCATGCAGCCCGTCCAAATTGAACTTTTCTCATCAGAGAAAATAAACTGAACACATCAAACCATTAAGCAAATCGTGATGAAAGTGCTTCCTACCCTGTAGAATCACGTACCATATCCCAATTCTTTCGCATGTTTCTCCGACGAGCTGCTTTGTGATGCTCTTCCAGACGTGGTGTCTTTGACATCGATTCTCATACAATATTTGGAGCAGGGTTGGTAAGCCTCCATATGGTATTTTTCGAAGCAGAAAGAGAAAGCTCGCGTTGGATCTGATTGGTCGTCGGCGTAGAATTGAAGGGATCGTTGAATATGGCGGATATCATGTTTGCGCAGTACTCGTGGCATTCCAGAGATCATCTTCTTTCCATAGGGAGCTATATTTTCCATGAACTTGCCGATACACCTATGCGAACGTCCACCTTGAGCAGCTATAGATCGATTTGAGTGGCCACCTTCATGTAACGTCCTCACACGAACTTGCTCTTCAAAGCTTAGATTGTTGGGGCATACTGAAAACGTAATGTGTTTGTGCTAATTATGGCCACAGATCTTCAAATGAATTACCAGAAAGAGCAAGTATTACCTTGATGCCTACTCGCCAGGGGTGGCTTTATACTTTTGAAATAGTGGAGATTTCAAATTTTCTTATAAAACCGTTTATAGCTAAAAATAATTTTTAAAACAAAGTTGACTATAGTTTTAGAGCATGCCAAATTCAACAGTGTATTAAACCACACCATTAACCAACAGTGTATTAGTAAGTATGTATTAAACCACAAAACCTATACTCTAATTCGGAACAGCTGCAATCAAGGGTGGCTTTATACTTTTGAAACGCACTGTAGTAGTAATCAGGAAACAAACTCAGCCTCATAGGCGAAGGATCACGGAAAATTAAAAATACCGATGCGTGACTAGTGAATGGTCAACTTACCTTGTATGCTAATGCCGTATTTCCTGACAACCCTGAACGTTTACAACTTGCTTAGAAATTGAGCGTAGCCGATTTAGTCTCCATATCTGTAACAACCATTCTTGACTGAATCGAGGTGCGGTAGCGGGGTGTCAAACCAAAGCTTTGAGCAATTTGAAGCTTTGACATTTTAGTGCCAACTAACCTACACCTACTGCCTTCACAGGTGTCCGAAACAAAATGTAGATAACAGTGGGAAAGAGCGACGTCAACGCTGCGCGGCTCAGTTTCTGGATTCCTTTCTCGGTATTTCTGGGACATGCGAATATGTCTAACGAGGAGAGTGTTCCCTGTATTATGATAACTATTGTACTTCTCATCGACGCAGCACTTCGCGACATGTTATTCCATCAGATCCATCACAATAAGGCACAAAAGGAGACGAAAACGCTTATGGGGTCCTGAATCAAGTTCCGTTTCTCGAGGAATGTCATCACACTTCATGATCTACTCCCCGTGATGGCAGAAAGTTATAAAGCAATATATTCAAATAGTACACGCATTGCAATGCCAAAGATCCAGTAATACTCTTTAATGGCGAAAGGACACTGCTTATCGAACATCAGTTGCGAACGCATCTATCATATTGAACGCTGCGATTTATTTTTTCCACTCATATGAAATAGATCGCAAACAAGGGATTCTAATAAATCTCGCTGTTTTAGGCTCTCGACATTTGGATGTTCGGTTGCGTAGGGTTCATATTCCTTTCACTTGTTGAGGTATGTTGTGTTTACTATCTACTACTCCAAATATACTATTCCATATTTTCAAGCCTTATTTTTCTGTTTGCTCTTTCAAATTGTACTTATGAACATGATAAGAATGACGATTTGTTGAGTTTGCATCTTGACCTATTTGACTATAGCTTTTGTGCAGTCCGTTTGTTAGCAGCGTAGAGAGTTTCATTTATCATTAGTTAGTCGGATGGACCGATTTAATACAGAAGTGAGTTCTATGTAGTCCTCTTTCAGTAATATGTACTAGTGAACCTGACAGTGTTGACCGTACCGCGTAGTGCCCTCTACTTCAAAGTAGTCGTACTGTATAAAAAAATATAAATGTATCTGGAACCGGAGAGGATGCAGAGCAAGAGGCGAAGCTCAAAAAGAACACAGTGTGATGAGATAGGATGTGAGGCGTTGCTTAATCAGCACAAGGTCTGATGTGGATCAAAGCTCGAAAGTCTTATCCAAGGCAACAAGAATGAGAACAAGAACCAGATGTAAAATTCTTCAGCCGTTCTTCTTAGGCCAATCTTAGCATTGAAGTCGCCGACGATGACATTGAACAAGGTATGATTTTCCCTGTAGAACTTCTCCAATTCCATATGGAATGCTTCGTGTTTCTCCTCGTCGTAGTTTGATGTTGGTACGTAGACGACGAAGCCTGGCAAAGCAGGAGTTGAGCCACATCTTCTCCGATTCGGTTCGTTAGGCTTTCGTATGAATCGATGTTTGTGGCCAAGTGCGTGTTGACGAGGACATCCACACCGCCAACACCTCTGCTGTCGCATGCTCAAAGAACAGCTCTTCTCCTGTATCGAACCGCGTGTAGTGGGCAGTGCCTTCTCGTCTGTATCGGTCCGATGACGTACTTGATCTTCCTGGGCTACATCGTCAGGTCTTCGACGTGAGCTTCAGATGTAAGTGTCCGGGCGGTGGAAGTATAGGTCGCTATCTTAGTTCTCCTTCGCTTAGGCAGCCTATCAGGGCTCTTTAGCGCCTCTCCCGAGCGATCCTACCCAATGCTGCCGTAATGGGGTTCCCTCAGGTTTAGGGGAATGAGGCCCATTCATGTTTTTAGCATATTCGAGGCACACGAGTACCTTGTCAGGCTCCGCCGTGTGGGATAGGACAGACCTCCAGGTAATTAGCCACGCTATCCTGGAGCGCAACAAGGGGCTATGTTTTTGGAAGCGGTCCGGAATCGTCTCCCATGTACTTTCCAGTCACTTGAATGCAAGCTTTTGAGTGTGCCGACATGCAGGATACCAACCGCACACCCACAAGCTCACCACACACAGGCATGCATGGGTACGTCTGCGTGAAGACAGCTGGTATGAATCAACACAGCTTTGCAGGAACAGGGAGCCCATCCCTTGAATCGACTCGCTTCTCAGGGCAACTACATGGTGACTTTTGGTCTGCGATTAATTTCCTTCCCGCCACATGGGGTCACGGCAGGTAGCCTCGTCACTAACCGGCTAGAGATTTTCAGTTAGAGAGGATCCTCAGTGAAAGAGATCCGTGGTGTGAAAGAGATCTTGAGCATTACCTTGAATAAACCTTCGTGTATCTAGATATTCCCGTTTGACAAAATTTCGTGAAGGACTGCATCTTATTTATTTTTTACATGCAAATAAATACCGCACCATACTTTGTGCCACCCTGTATATCAGAGATGTGAAACGGTTATTAGTCGGAAAAACAAATCAGAGCACATAACATGATTCAAATATATTTATCTGAGTTGTTAGTACACTCTTCAAAAAAAGCAATATTTGGCGCAAGTTTTTCCTTCGTGATCGATTTCGTTGAAAATGTACAATAGAGTCGCAGGCATACGTCTGCAGATCAATAGATAAATACATATTCAATAAATACAGTTCACTGTGCCATTACCTTTGACATATTCTCCTTTGTTTTCTGGTATTCTTTCCGTACTGCTCAAGTATTTTCTGTGTCCTAGAACGAATTTCACATCCTTCATAAAAAATTATAATAGAAAGCAGTGAGAAGTCTCGTCTACTAAATCTACTCGCCTACTGATTGTTTTTTTTTAATTTAGTTAGCCGTTGTTGGCTTCGCAGACAAACTGGATGCGAAAAGGAAGCGGTACAGCAGGTCTATTGAGCATGCGGTCATGCGAAGTGATTCCGAACAACAATGGCTTTCAAGGCTACAGCGAACTCATTTCACCGAAGGTTTGTCAAATTTTCTTGTCGCCAGTAAATGCTTCACTTTTGTACCTTTCAGTTGTTGACAATCGAAGTCCACTAGCTACTGGTGTTCCATTACTGGTAGCACCCGAAGGCAACGGCAACACGCAAAGAAAGCGATCCGACGAGAAAAGCCGGCGAATGTACGTACATGTGGAGCACCCTGTGTACGTGAATGGAGAGAGGATTGATGAAGTGAGTTCGGTAATCTTACACTCCTGCGGAAACTGACTGAGGTCTGTGGGACTCAAAATTGTCAGAGAAATCGCTACCTTCAATTATGACAGTAGTGCAGCTTAGTAAATCAGAATTCACTTCTATACAAGGTGCGTCATAATAATGTGTCAAAAGCACATTCAAGCTAAATGTGTTAACTACTCTTGAAAATTAAACTAAAGGTACATACAAGGTGGGTCAACAGTGAATACAGAGGAATACAAAGAGCAGTCGAAAACAGTGAAAATAAGGGTATCACAAAATCCGTAGGCTAGGAGGAGTTGAAGAGGCAAATAGGGAGATCAGGGACTCGGGGCGTTGGGGAAAAGTAACACGAACCTAGAGAGCAACGAAAGCGAGAGTGGTTGTGGTCACGACGATCATCGGCTGTATTTTGCGGTCATGATATGGCCTTACGAGGAGGGTCTTTCAAGAAATGCTCAGCTTTCTTGAAGCGGTTTTTTGCATGTATAGCGGCACGTGCATGGAACACAGTATTACAGTTCATTTTTCCTGAGTGGCCCTCTGAATACGAAAAACGGGTGATGAGCTGGTCTGTAATTCGAATATGGCGGTTACAGTTTTCTTTGCACTTTGTGTTGTTGGCATTTCAAAAATCGCGAATGGCGTCATCGTGAATAAGAGATGTGATGTCTATTATCGGAACCTTTATACGTAGAGTTTGACCAGAAAACTGGTGAAGAAAGTTAAAAACGGCAGCTCCTTAGGAAGTTTTTATTCTCTCCTTTATCGGTGTTCAGAGGGTCACAGTTCCATGCACGTACAAATGCAAAATGATCTCAGCCCTGGCATCCATTATCCTAGTAGAACACCGCACAAGAACATGCGCCTTGAAGGCACACGAAAGCATAGCTTTTCTTGAGCGCATGGCTCGAACAACCGCACCATGCTGTCCAAACTTCGCGTAATTTTCAATGTACGGTTAGCGAGAACCTCTTGATATGACACTAGCCAACGCTGTAAGCGATGTACATCGCAATAAAGCAGTAACGACGGTAGTTACTTAACCCACTCGCGACCGCGCGGGATTTTCAAACACTGCCCGTTCGGACCAGCGCGGGCAGAGGCTATTGCGCAAAGTCAGCCACCGGTGGCTGACATTGTCGCGAATGGGTTAGGAAATTTTTCTTCGCTCCCTTTTTGGTGTTCAGAGTGCCGCTCAGGAAAAATGAACTCCAGTTTTCTGCTCCATGCACGTACCCCTATTTAATGGAAAAACCGTTTCTAGAAAGCTGGGCATTTCCAGAACACCTCCTTGGTTAGCGTTTTGTGGTGCACATTCGGCAAACTAGGAAAACGGCATTCCCGGCCAACGTTATGCTAGCTATCTCTTACCTACCAAAGAAATTGTTCACCTGAAATCATGGTGTATCTTTGAAGGCGCACTGCAGGATCAAAGTGATGTGGTTCTTGCACACCATTATAGAAGTATGGATGCGTAATAACCGGCAATGAAGAAAAACGAAAAGAATTGTCGAAAATGCTCAACGCAAGGGACTGCTCACTTTCGCAATGCGGCTTTGTGCTAACGCTGTGAGGACTGAGATCGTGGAGGAGAGTATGAGGTGAGAAAGCAGCAGATGAGAGAGCGACAGACAGCATTCCGCTGGGCATTATTTTGAGCTGCGGTATCTGTGCCATCGTTACTTCGATGCTAACTTGTTACCATATTTGTGGTGCACCTTGCACTATGCACCAAACTGGTAACTCGAAATTCTTTAACTCAATGAGGGTTTAAATCCTTTATAATGTTACAATAAGATTCAGATTTCTGCGAAGCTGTTCCCTCTGCTGTTCACAGCTTTCAACATTTTCTACTGGTTCTACTACATTGGAATGTCAGGAGGAATATTCTGAATGGATGGCCTTTTTGTTGTACAAATTGCCTACATCTTTGCCTATTTGACGGCCTGATTTCTAATAGATATGCCGTTGCTAATATCAATCATCAAATAATACATATACACAAAGTCCTGTATAATATTGTCACTTTGATTGGGTATATATAATTGGTATACGATAAAATTGAGAAATTGATTGTGTACAATATGTGTATAATAGGAATGGCCGATATACAGGGTGAAATTACGGTAACACGAAGAAGCTGTCATGGAAAATCTTTACAACTAGAAACAGGCAAGTGGAAAGCAAAAACATGTTCTCTGAAGGATAACAAACGAAAAACCACATGGTCCTTCCGACTAGCCGCTATCCGATTTGAGAAAGGAATGAAGTCTTTTAGGGAGAGAGCTGACCGCGGTGTGTTGATAGACTGCCGAGTGCATTTCAAGCATTACCAAGCGATTTCCCGACTTCGCTAACGTCTCCATGATGTCGGCATCAAGTGCTCGTCTTCCACACTATTCGTACAGCGCAAACTAGTAGATTTGAGCCGGGAACTCTGAGTGACCACTGCCAAACGCAGCAATCTCTGGGCAGTTCAGCTGGCAATACCTTCGTAAAAATTTCCTTGTGTGCCGGTTCTACAGAAAGGTTCACTGAGCTTGCTATCTTCCACTTGCCTCAAAGAATTATTTGAGGTGGGGAAAGTTCACGATAATCCTTTCTCCTCTATTTTATGCTTTGTGAAACAAACATCAAAAGTAATATGATTTTTAGTTTGATCACCACAAAAACCTTCACTCTCATCAAACTTAATGATGTTTGAGATATTGAGCTTTGACTTCAATGCACTTTTGATCGCTCTATCTATTCAAAAATAACTCGACTGCGATTACTTTCTCATCAGCGAAAAAGGTTGGCAAAAGTCAATTGAGACAACGCCTGCGTCCTTTTCATTTTACTCGCCCCATTGGAGAGCTGAGCTTTCCTACGCTCACGTGCCTTGGCCACGTTATAGTTGCTTACAATTACTTGCAAAGAAGTTCACCTGGTTGGTAACACGGGAGAGAACGACGGATTGAATGTTGTGGTGTTCAACACTGCTCAGCGCCAACTTGCTCAATATCGTTCTTGCTAACAAAATAAGCTTCTCTCCCAGGTCCAATCCAATGGATCCTAGCATCCAGATGATTAATCTTCGCAGTGGTGGTTGTTGCAGGTTTCCTGAACATCCTTTGCATCGTCACACCACCAGACACGTTGACGAAGCAAGCGAGTCGTTACTTTACGAAGAGCTGAAAGCGTGAACAATCCAACCTAGATAAATTTCGAGTGGAATGAATAAAGAATGAAGTTCGTATTAATAGAAACGAATACGCAAAAGCTAGACTCGAACTATCCGTTTAATTTTTGAGTTGTACGGGGTACGCTCTCATCACCATGATTTCTGGGCCATCCTGTGTGTATATGACTTGCAGATCACGTTATCCCAACACAATTGGTGTAATGGGCACCGCTTTTTGCTCCTGAGAACAGCTTATAAATGAGCTAAAACTTAAGGTCTCGACACTCTCAAAATTGCTACTCCTAGGTCATCTTTGAAGGCACATTCTACGACCAAGAATATAGCGCTTTCTCTCGAATATGGAACCGTAGGTGCGAAGCTAACAAAGAAAAATGCATTCTCAGCAATACCGGAATTGGGTTTTTTTCGCGAGACGGGCAGTGCTATAAGAAATAGGCACTGCGCACAGAGGAGGGACAACGGGACGACGTAGCATTGCGGCGACAGAAACGCAGATACTCCACAGCTCGGACCTGGAGTTGCATTGCGAATAACAGCGACGGTGGTTGCAGTAAAATGACAGGGCTCTGGCTGCCCAGTCGCGAAATAGACTAATTCTGTCATCTTGAATACCGTTGCCATAATCATGGCAGCTTTTGAGCCATCTATTCCAGTTGGGGAAGGCGCCCACAACATTTCCTACGATGGTGGACGACCGAGCATTTTAGCTTGAACTGCAGCCTGAAACCGATGTCCACTTGATGAATTTCCGAGAAGTCCTGCCGTAAGAAGGCGCTCAAATTGAAGCGTTGTTTTGGCAGTCCCTTTCTACAATTTCAGCTTCCCATTTCTGCTACCATCTTCTGTTTTACGTCGCAAAGGGTTCAACTGCTAATATACACACAACATTCGAGGGAATAGTGGCCTCAAAGCGACGATAAGATAGGGTTGGGTTCATAGTGGAAGTGGGGATGCTAAATAATGCCCCAGTTGCGAAAATAGGAAAGAAATCCGTCTAAAACTCGCAAAATAGAAGCCCTTATATGCCGGTTGAGGTCCGATAATGGACGAGCTAGCAGTCAACTAAAAGGTCGTTTGCACATGTTAGACCGATGGCCGCTATCATTTCAGCAGAGATTATTTTGATTGATGACGCATTCCATGTAGAAGTTACAGGATGCACGCTCGAAGTCGAATACCGCATCCATATGGTAAGAACAATGATGCTGGTAGCAGTGGTAACAACACACTGATGAGCAGAGCACATACGGGACGCGGACTCCAGGGAGGACTGGCAGCCCCAGGGCGCTGAACTAGAGCGCCTTGGCACGAAAAGGTCACATCTTGCTTTCGTAGGCCTCTGACTACTGCTTCCATTGGTGCATATACTTCTATGCTCGCACACACACACACTATCATAATCTCTCTAATGAGTGGTGTCCCGTGCACTGGACAGTATTCGCCAGAAACGAGTTTCTTAGTTTCTATTTTGGAGGTGTACCTACACGGTGACGTCTAAACCTCGAAGGCGGTGATCGCTAATAATGTAGGTCGGTGTAGTTTCGCTAGCGACAGTGAAAGTGGACCCCTCGTGCGTTGAGGGTGTAATCTTATGGCTCTTCCACCAATGACGTTCAGCGACGTCATCAGAACCGCACCACCCTCCAGCCATCGTGAACGCAGCCTCAGAGGGCAGGTCCAAAATTAATTTAGCTGAACTCCTGGTAGCAATACGAGCGGAGACAAGATAACTTTCATTCTTTACCTTTTCTTCCATGGATCCAATCCCTTCTTAGTGGATTTGGTGTAGAACATTAGTGTCATTGCTGCCTTAATAAGTCCCGCAACTGTCCAAGATGGAGGGAGCAATGCCCATATGGGAAAGTAGCGTTTTTCAAAAATGGGATTGGGAACAGGCAACGGTTACATAATCGATTTAGGAAAGCAAGATGAGCTTGATGTTTGTGTTTAACTGAAAATACCTGAAAGGTGTGACTGCAACGGCTGAAAGGCGGAGCTAATGTTACTGGTGGAAAGGCTCCAGGAGGGAGTTGAAACCATGGTCAGTCGTCGCTTTTCGACGATTGCAAAAATATTACGAAAGCCTCAACCTTAAAAGGGTCTCAACACGACCCCTTCTTTGTAACAGTTATAAATAGAGATATGAGAAATTTGTGATGATGCGGTGCTCCCAGTTTAACATTAATATCGCGATTTTTTTTGGGCGTGCACCGGGTTGCGTGGAAACGGCGGTAAGGAGAAGTGTAAGAAGAAACACTCCAAACATACAAAACTCAATAAGAAATTGGCGGATACATGAAGTTCGGTGCAGTCAGAATCTTGGTAACTCCTGCTTTTACAATCCTATTAGGTTTCTTTGGAGAACTGCTAATTATTATACTTGTGTTTGGAGGCGGAAAATATGAAGAGATGTCAGCACCGCTACGCAACCTAGGACGGAATTCTTTTTTCCAAAGACCTAGCATCTATTGGATGAAACTCCAGCCCGGGGAGGCACTCCCTGCTATCTTATCCGTGGTACTAGTGCACTCCTTTGGAATCAAACCCTATGGATAAGATAAAAGGTAAACGACTCAACTTAAGTGAACCTTTGACAAGGTCCGGTGTATGCCCTACATCTCGCACATCCTGCTCACATTCTAGGCAGTTTATGATATGGGATCGTCCAGCCTGGGCTCCTACACCATTGCGCCCAGGGAAGGATGTCCATACCCTAGTCCAGAACCAGTTCCTTGGAAAACTGCAGCCGAAATCTGAAAGCACCTTAGGAGTATCTCCACGCTACACCCCTCCTTATAAGAAGTTTCAAATGAATCGATTATGTGTAATGAAATCTCTTATCTTTCTTCCACTTATAGTGTCTTAGAATCTCTTTTTATATATTTTTGGTAGCTCATTAACATATCTTCATAGATGTGCAATCAAGTATGAGTAAGTAGGATCTTCCCGTGTTCCATTTGTCCAAGCGGACAATGGACCACGGTGCGGGCACAGCATTCAGTGCCCTCGCAACAGGCACCCCCCAGTTGGCTCCGCCTCCAAACCATCGCACCCCATGCCTTTAGGTAGAAGGTGGAAACTAGAAGGAGGATCGCACCATCTTGCAAGACTATTTCTTTTCTACATAATTAATAAGGTAATCAATATGTATTATTTCTCAATGTACAACTTATACCACGGCGTTCATTATGACAAACTCTGTTGATATACCGATGGATGCCAACAAGTTAATTGGCTAGTATGGCTATTCAGCGCACTGTTAGAATTCAATATGTATCAATATGTTAAAAGTCATAGCCGGTCATCACGGGAATTGGCACAAATACAGCATTAGGAAAAGGTTCTGAGATGAGAATGAAATCTGTGGACAACAAACAAACAAAATATCGATCAATGAGAAAGTAGTAAACCAACGTTAACGATTCACTACGAATAGTGAGTGGAAAGGAAAGTGGAACACCTCAAGAGACGTTCATTGCACAAAATCATTCAACCGCTTTCTTTGCATCAGGTGTAAGACAATGTATTGCGCATTGATCATAGAATGATAAGGTGTAGAAAATTTCCATAATGACATAAAACTAATCAAATAAACAGCGGTTTAGTTGTCCTTCTTCATGAAAGCACCAAACATTTCCACCGGCACCGGGAATACGATTGTTGAATTATGTTCAGCTCTGAAAATATCACGTGAAAATTTTGACATCTCACAGGATATAAATAAGTGAGGAGCATTTAAAATGAATGGCGCATTCTACTACTCCTTAGGTTTACTACCACACTATAATCGAAACCGCTTAGAGGTGTCGGGTGCCGAGGCAAGACGATGGAGTATAGCGCACGAACGAGACGCAGACACCAACGCATTAAAAACACTGGACGTGGCTGATGCCTCGAAAGAGCTGCATGTCAACTGTGCTTTCCACAGAATTTGACCTTCAAAATTGGTACGACCCGCCGCTTTACACCTTACGAGCACAGGGACTGTTCCTGGTGAAACCAATCACTGAATGTGTTTTCAGATAAATAAAATATTCATACGCGATGCTGTTGAGCGCTTGCAGATGCCGGAGTTGTAAGGCGACCGGATTTGCTTGGATAACATCCGCTGCTTCTTTCAAAGCACGAGAGGCCTTAAAGATTGAACAACATTGATGAAATTATGAGGAATAGAATGACTTCTTCAAAAGACCCACTTTCTGCTCTCCTTCTGCTGCCACGACTTTCGCCCGAGCTTCTCGAGCGGCTTCGGCTTCAGCAGCCATAGCGCGAGTGAGCTGTTGAGGTAGCCTAATGTCTTTTACTTCCACTCGCTCCACCTGAATGCAGACAAGAATTATGCAGTTGTATTAGGTTATTTTTCACTGCTGACCCACTTCTAATAATAATAATAGTAAAGAAAAAAGGACACATTCGGCCTATAATTATTGACTGATGTAAAGAAAGCAAGGTTCGACCATGTTAATCTAAAGTCTGAATGTCTCAAACATCAGTCGGGACCGATTTGGTCGAAATCTGAAGCAAAAACGACGTTAAGAATCCATTATGAAATGCCAAAGACCAAAGAAACGCTGAAAATTAGGCCCACATTTTTGGGAGTAGAACTGTCCTATTACATGGAGACACTACGTGCTGAGAAGGGATAGACGAGGGAATATATCGGACGAAAAGGCGCAGACACCGCGCCGCATATACCGTTGCATCGCGATCAAAATGGATGTACCTTGCAGTGCAATTAATAAGACCCTAGTGCCCTGGTCGTGCACTTTTGAGCAGCTGGGTGGCACATGTACTCTCTGTGGCTAAATCTATCCTACCAACAGCAGCGATTGTTACTAGGTCAATCGCGGAATGTGCCTTTAAATGCCTCTATGATAATTCATCTTGAACTGCCTAAAAATGCGTGTCTCGGGACTAATATCCATCGGCAACCAGTAGCTCACATGCGATGTATGCAGCGCGACCGCATACGGCAGCGAATCGCTCGATTCCCAAAGTCTAACATCGCCCTGAGGATCATCATTCTGAAGCCTATTTCTTGGAAAGCAAATGCATTCCAACTCAGCAATGCAGTTACGTCTGCGATCATATCTTTTCAGGATTTTCTAGTTTTTCATACTTGGATCCACATAACTACCTCGTTTTGAGTGAACAAAGTTTTTCTGACACAATGGTCCATTTCAATTTGCAGTCTTCATTTGTTTACACCAGGCCAGCGGGCAGGTGCATAGCAGAAATGAGCCTAAACAATTCCGCGAAATTTCGAAACCAAAAGCGAAACGCGCCATTCGGGAAATGGGTAGATCAAGAAGGGCTATTTCCTCAGTCTTTGTGTAGCCACTGGGTCACATACAAAAGTAGAGCCTCATCTGACGTGGATTATCTTCGATGATCATCAGGCAGAACCAGAAGAGCACGCCGTATCTCATGAATACGTATTGCCATCTCGTCAACTTATTGCACGGAGTAGAGGGATGAAACTGCTCCCTCGAGACGAGCGCCCTCTAGCCTGTTCTAATTTTCTACGACATTGACAACCACGTACGATGTGCGAAATCATGTGCTGTTTTACGCCATGCAGTTTATGAGTGTGCCGCAGATTGAACACAGTGACGTCCAGGTGGAACTTGATTCCTGAGTAGTTCAGCTGTTACCCAAGAATAACACGCTTAAAACTCAAAATAGCCTCATTCTCTCCCTGCGACATCAACACTTAGCGACCAAGTAGGACCAAGTAGGAGCTTTCACCAACAAGCTACATAAAAAACAAACAAACGAGCCCCATCACAGCCGTTTACGTGTCCAGCCAAGCGTCGGGCGAGCCATCAAGGCAACCAACAGGGGAGTAATTACTGTAAAACTCCATCTCATCCTGATGGATGCCCCTTGAGATGTGATCGAATCTAGTCTCAAAAACATCAACAGCACTTTCATTTCAGCCACCTAGTACATCCTAACTGACGTAGCTGTGAGATAATTGCAACGTATAGTGCATCAGGACGTACCACATCACAAGAGAAAGTTTAATTTCAAGTACAAAAAATGGAAATATCGCCCAAGAGAGCAAAAGGGACCAAATAGATCAGAAGCTGCCGACTGCAAGCATGGTGGCTAGCAAGCCCATGGTGAGCCACGTGTCGAGAATCTTCGGCTATTCGGATCTTTTAGCTAAGGCCCCACACGTCACTTCCACTTTCTGGTCCCACTCCTAGTCTCTGTATGCTCCTTCTTGTCCTATGGGAAAGTATATAGGGGTGGCTAAAAAGAGAGACACTTTGGTCATGACTCATATCAGCAAGCTTTAAAGGCAAGATTCAGGATAAAATAGGTGTGGAAAAGTGTTCAGTTATAAAGTTTTAGGTGGGAGGTAGTCTGTAATAGAGAATGAAAGCAAACGAAACCACCGATTACGCCCCGTACAGAGACCTCCCCTATTTCAGCCACATTCCACCTTGGAATAGAGAAAAGACGAATTGGACGAGTTCCCCGAACCTAACTCTACTTGCTCCACTGCCAATTACATTGGGTCGCGCTGGGCCCACTGCCACAAATGCGCCCGCGCTTTTCAAGCAGCGCCACGTGGCAACCGTCAGCGGAGGGTGGGGCTTGCGGACGAAGGTGTGAGTTGCGGGTTGGACGAGCTCCTTGCCCCTTTTTCGCGTACTTTCAAGCCGCAGAAGGTGCCCGACATCAACACTTGTCCACCTGCCTACTACCACCTGGATGGAACAGGCGAGCCCGCCTATCGCGGAGCGTGCCTTTAACTCGCACAACCTGCCGTGATCCATGGAAGTCTTTTGGGTTAATATTACTGAAGTGTCCTTACATACGCAGATGCAAGCCCCTGCTCACTCCCCTCATCGTCTTCACAATATGACGTCATCTACAATCGCCTTTGAGCTCGAAGTGGTCTTCCGTAACTGCTCTAGTCTGGAGCTCTTACATAATTTCTTGGATGGATTCACTGCTGGATAACTTCCTAGAGGAATTAGTTCGGAGTATGCAAACCTCCTCCAAACCAACTTTTCAAATAACGTCGTAATGGTCCACGAACCGTCGAGCATCACGTTGAGCTTGACCCGCGCACAATGTTTACGTGACAAATTTTTCGGATTTATTCGATGTAGAAGGCTGTCATGAAATTTGCTGACAGGCTGGAATGCGCTCTTCAATCTCCAGTCAGTAGCTTACGGTTTCAGTTTAGCATAGGGTGATTAGTGCTCTTTTGAGCGTAGAGGGGTGTGCCTCTTTTTTTGGCCACCCCAAAAGTGTCCAACGAGCAGGTAGTAACTGAGGAGGCAGCAATCATTCTATGAGGGTCACTCAATAGTGTCGTATCCGACGAGCAGGCAGTAGCTGCAAAAAAGCAGGAAAAACTTAAGAGTTTCCGGAAACTAAACTTCTTATCATCTGATAAAATCTTTCTCGAAAAAATTCATAAAAGCCTTTACATATCTTTTCACAAGTCTCCATAGTAGCTAAATTCTACTCCCTCTCCTAATGATACACACACTGACAGCTCATCTTAATACGCTACCTTCCATACCTCCAGAAAGTAGAACACAACCTTTTATGGAAGAATTGCTGAGGTCGGCCAACGATTAGAGTGGCAAAAATCAAAAAAAAACTTTCCTTCGGTTTCGATGGAGTCACTGGATATATGACAACAGCGGGTTCCAAGAATTTTTAAAATGTGTTCTCTGCTTGGAATTTTGTCAACTACTTTTAACTTTTCTAAAATCCGACTTGACATCCGAGACATGAAAGAACCCGCTCATTGAACCAGCGAGAGTGAATGTGGAGGTCCATAAGACCACAGGGTTATAGGAAAGGCAATAAAGCAAAATCGCCAACCTTCACACCCCAGTGTTCCGTGCCTTCGTCCAAAATCGTTTCACAAAGTTGTGCGATGGCCTCTCGTTCAGTCAACATCTCAGTCAATGTTTTCATACCTAAATAACATTGTGCAGTACTTACGTCCAAAACAGACCAGGCGCATTTTGTCGATAGTCCACAAGTCGTGCACTCACCCAAAGCATTCCTGAGAGTTGTTTGCGCCAAGAGTTTGGTCGAATAAATAGCATCGTCCACATTGTTAACAGATGCGATAGGATCGGACGTTCGGAAATAGACGACAGCGTCCACGGATACTGTCACTGAGTCTTTCGATAAGATTTCTTGCGGTGGCACAGCGTACGAAACCACCCTGAACCAGGTTAAATGAGTTGGAGCACGGAATCCTGTTTTCAAAACTGCTTTCGTCACTAACTTGCAAAACCGAAAAGAACTGCATCGTAAAATCTCGACACCAGCAGTAGAGGTTTAATACATTGAATATAGCTAGTTAATGCGGGTGTATTGAGATCTTTTGATTATTTTTCTACAGAATCACTTTACCCTTAAATAATTCCGGGCTCTATACAAAGCTCGGCACGCACAACTTTTCATGCATGTAAAGTGACTGCCCTGACCCCCCCCCCCCTAGATTGGCCACACTCGCCCTGGCTCACGAACTCCCAGATTCTTGTGACAATATAGTAGCGGCAGCAGTCCTACTTACTTACATTTCTGTTCAAAAAATGCAGCGTGCCCACCCTACTTCTATAGCACCTAATTCCGTTACCGGTAGTAAAAACACCACTTTCCAGACGGGGTAATTTTTGGAGCCAAACAGGAAATGGCAAATAAATCGAGCCGAAATAGTCCAATACGCGCAATTGTGACACGCATGCGAGTCACGCTGTCGGCAATACGATAAATTTTAGCTTCTTCGCTAGTTGTGTAACAGCATATTGGTTAATGTTTTGATAGGTTCACTTTCGGTGCCT